>CANXYI011011013.1:0-16924 GCA_948208565.1 Hura crepitans
GCTTTTATAACATAACAATGTTTGATATAACTTAGAGAACATAATTCATAGTATTAAGTGTTGTACATTTATATATAAGAACAATGAAATGAATAAAGAAGATTTATAAGATATTACAAATATGACATCTAAATTATGTTCTTTGATTTGTGGTCAAGGATTTCAATTTGTTATTTAATTATTGTACTTTCCAAAATTTGAGAAATTAATTTTATTAATTTAATATTCCATAAAATCTAACATTGGTATTAGAGAATGGCTTTAGATATCTATGTTATTATATATTAATTGACTGTTAGATGTATGTCTAAGTGTTAATAAACTTTGCCTTGTATTATACACATTATCTTATTGATAAAGGCATTCTTTATTATTCAATGGTTATGAAATCCATATGTTTGATATAGACTATTTGAACTAATCAATTAAGTCCCTAATATGATAAATAGTGTAAAGAAATCTTGAAGACTTCATGATGTGAGATTTCAACTCCATGCAAATGTGTTTATACTTGAATTATCCTTAGCTATAGTATTAATATGATGAGACATTAATGTGGATAGGCGAGCACATATTATACTTGACTAGGTGAAACAATAGCTCTCACAACCTATAGGCATGATGATGGTCAGAGCTAACATATGGATACTTGTTAAAGGATAAAGTACATTGGATAACCTAGTTATGAATTAATCACATGGTTAATCTATTTAGTGCTAGTGATTATATCTTATCATAATTGTATAAGTATCCTTAGACTTGAGATCTTCAAAGTTTTCATAGATATTAAGTGCTATACTTTGACACCATTACTTATTGTCCTTAGTTATCATTCATAACTTGGTGGTTAGGTATAACACATGGCATTTAAAGGCAATTGGGAGATTAAAAAAGATTTATCACTCCTAATACAGGGAGAGTATATCTTATATCCTTTTGCAGGGAGTCCTTATTATAAGTGTTTCTAGCTAGAGTAATGTGTATCTTTGAAAAAGTTTCATGGATATGTCTATGAATAAATATTTTAGGAACAAGAACTAACAAATTTAGACTAGATGTAATGTAGTTAGTCTAGTGAGAGTTGACATAAAGTCTATATTTATAATCAAATGAAATATAGTGTGATGAAAGGATTTTATTATGCGGTAACAATCTATAAAAAGGTTGAAGTCAAACCATTAACTTTTCTAGGCACATAGGTGGTTATGATGCATTATTAAATGCCATTTTTGATTTACTTGACATGGATTTATTAATTAGAAAATCAATGAGATGATTTAAAGAGTTTGAATTATTTAAGAATCTTAATTGGCATAGGACTATTGATCCTAATTAGAGTAATATTCTTATAACTCTTAGAGAGTTATGAATAAAAGAGTTTGCATGAGGAATCGTAGTCCGAAGTAAGATTCATAAAAATCTTATTTCTAGTGGGATAAGATTACTGATCATGTTGAATTACCAACATGCTTCACATTATGACACCTTCTACTCGAACCATTTCTAGTCCGAATAAAGAGATGGCACATTAAAGAATTTTACCTAGCTGTACCATTATTTGTACCATTATTTTCTTAAAACTCTATTATGCATGTCTACATCATGAGCATCCTAGGCCCATGTGTAATTTAAACCAATGTTATGAGTACAAACACATAAGAATTTACTGTTTCGTTTTAATGAAAATCTGATAGCATAACGACTGCTTGGTGGCATGTCCCAAAATAAACCTACAGAAATAACACTTCTATAATATTCCCAAATTCAAATTTAATCAACTAGGCTTATAGACAATGGGTTTTTGAGGCTTTCATGTTTGGATTACCTAATGATGAAGAAAGGACAAAAATTATGATAAATAGGAATGTTAGTGTTTGATTCAAAGATCTCCTCACTCAAAGTTTCAAAATCATGATTAATTTTTCAACATAAGCCCTTACTTGACCCAAAAAGCTCACGATGCAACTTGAATTACAAGAAAAATAGGTTTTTGTGGTGGGTTTAGCCCGAGCTTGATGCATAACATTGACGCCATAGAGGTGCGGAGGGCGAAGCCCCCCACAATATGGAGCATTTGAAATAAAATGTTTTATAATTAAAAAAATGCATTTTACAAGCTTTGGACCACTAGGGGGCAAAACTGCATCATTTTGCTCTTAAAATGGCCGTTTTGCACCCTACCAAAATGGCTATTTCAAGGGCAAAACAACCATTTCAAGCTTTGTCGAAATGACCATATGGGCAAAATAGCCATTTCATACTTTCTTGAAACAATTGTTTCACCTCTGCAAAATGATGCCATTTTGCCAAAGAAGTAGAATCTGTACTAGATTCCTTTTTAGGCAAAATAGCTGTTTGGCTTGCAAAAATGGCTGTTTCACTGTGGACCAAAATGGCCGTTTCATGCCTCGGTCCATGTGTATAAAAGGCAAACCCTGTGTCAGTCTAAAGGGTCGACTTTTCTCGATAAGTGCACACCTAAAAGTGCAAAAACACTTTCCAAACACTATTTTTCTAATTTCAAAAGGTTTTTCAAAAGTTTATTAGCCTTTTTCTCTCATATTAATTGGAGATCATTCCTGAAGGCAATTATACATGGTGGGTTGATCAAATTTTCTTTTTCTTCTATATTTTCTCTCTTTTTCATCCATCTACTAGTTAGGTCAGTGATTTTTATTTTTTTTATTTCTCTTATCCATCTACTAGTTAGATGTGATAAATTATTACCTACATTTTATTAATATTATTACTTTATTTATTTAATTATTTGTTTTATGTTCTTTCATTACTATTCTGTTCATCATTTTATTCTATTTTTCATACTAATGTTGTATTTTGCTATTGTGCGAGTTATTTGATCTTTTGAGAGCTTAGTTCACTTTTCTTCGGCCTTTTTTTATCAAACAATTGGTGAAGTAATTCTTCATTTCTCCTTTATTTTTGTTTCCTTTTATTTCTTATTATTTTTATTCTTTCTTCTTTTTACCTTATAATTATTTTCTTTATTATTATTTATTTATTATTTTTCGATTAGAGTGTATTTTAGGCAATTTCAATGTAATTTTATTTTTATTCGATTAGATTGTATTTTAGGTAATTTTTATGTAATTTTGGATTAGAATGTAGTTTAGGTAATTGCCATGTAATTTATTTTATTTACATTATTTCCTTGTATATTCTGTGAATATTGTAATAGGTAGAAAATGATTTTTGCACGTTATAAAAAATAGCCAAATTGTTTTATACTTAATTAATTAGCATTTTCCTCATAAAATGGGTTTTTGATTTTTCTTTAATAAAAGTCACAATAACAAAACTTATTTTCTGAAAATTGGCATACTAGAACCAAAGTCCTCAAAGAAAATTAATTACCTAGTTTGATGTGTGATAATATTTAATTTTATGTATTTTTTTTATGTTTGTAAATATGCTTCTATGTGATTGAATGTCTTATTTTAATTTTAAAACCTGCTTGAGAAAAAGGATAAAATTATAAATTTAATTCAAAATTTCATATTAACTTGAGGTATGAACAAAAGTAGGGTTCCGAATCACTTTGGTTTTGGCCTTAGAAGGTATTTCCCAACTCTCGTTGGTTGGCGACTCCACTGGGGACACCATGAGACCATGCTTCAAAAGTACCTCAAATTAACATAGAATTTTGTGTTTTGAATTTATAATATTATGTTTTTTCAAAACTGCATTACATGCTAGAGCCTTAGAATAAGTTAGGCATCCCTTTTTACCTTGATGTCATTTCGAAGCACGAACTCATTTTCATTCAATTTGGGGGATTATTAAAGGTGGCATCAAATCCAAGCCTTATACTCATAAGGTATATTAAATGGTGAACTAATTGGTTTTATGCTTATGATGAGATAGACCAGTTGTGGAGAGACCATTCTTGGAGGCTATAACTTATGCAACTTGGTCGTGAGCCTGTGTAATGACTAATAGCAACTTTGTGACACCCTTTACCTGTCCACTTACCGGACCTAAATAAGGAGTGACACAAAACCATACTTCATCTTACTACTTATCTAGTTTCCTTAAAAATCTTTTTCTTTTTTAACCAATTTCATATTTTATTTTCATACAACTTATGAAAATCAGTCTCAATAAAAACCTCAAATAAGGTTTACTAATGGGGTCCTCATGTAAAATTTGACAATATTATGGTTGTACCGGGACACTATCCTAAATAGTAACCTACATAAAACAACACTTCTAATGTATTCAAACATTTCTCAACATCAACTTGGTCTATCTAACCATCCAAAAATCATCATCATCTCAAGTCACACATATACACAAATATCAACACTTATCTCATATCCATTCTAAACTATACACATATATACATATATAAACCATCATATATCAATGATCATCCTTAATACATCCTCTTCATATATATCTCCTATATGTATATACAAATATTACAAAATCACATAAACTTTATATACATCACAAGCCCATGTTCATACATCAATATACATATCAATGTCTATACAATCACTTCCATTCTTTTTGCATATAGCATAAAACTATGTAAATGACATCATTTTCAAATAAGACTCTGGTCTCTGTAATTGGGAGATTCTTCCCTTCAGGCTATCTTTATACCTGTGCATCACAAATAAATGATGTGCTAAGCTTTGCAACTTAATGGTGTATCCAGTATAGTATGGCACATTCCTTTACTTTTCATTTTTTTTATTTAACACTTAAAATTATAGCCATTTATAAAATAATAATCCACTAAGTTATAAATCAATAATACAACATGTATAAAAAGACATAAATAAATAAGGTATTATCACATATAGAAAATTTGAACATGCTTTACTTACAATATAGCACAAAATATATAAGAACTATTATCTCAATTTACATGGTTCAATCACAACAACTCATTTCATATCATGCATAAAACCATGATTACATAAAATTTATCTTATGACATGATCATGCCTAACTCATAATAAATATACTTTGACAATTCAATGTTAATTCATAAACCATCATCCACTAAGATCTATAATCATTAACACTCAATTTATCATGTGATATATTACTTTATACATAACATACTCATGTGGCATAACATGGCATAAATCATAGACATAAAGCAATATAAGGTCATGCATAAATATAAAATTCATTCATTGTGATAACCATGTGAAGTCTTCCTTAAAAACTATTTATTTTGCCATATCCAAGGAAACATGTACACTATGGATAAAAGAGTATCGTAGTGAGTAGTAGCCCTCATTATAGACCTTACTGGCTGTTACACCAATATAAAACCTGAAGGTCACATATAGGGTAGGCTAATACGACCCTTATAAACCCGAAGGTTCATCTACCAACGTAAGTTTGAGGATTGAGCATAATATAAACCCATAGGTTAGCATGAATTATGAGTCTAAGATTGAGCATAGCATGAGGCAATAGATAAAAAGTTATGCAGTGGCCCTGTTGAACCATCCGATGGTTGCACGCACACATAAATACGTGTAGTGCTTTTGTTGGACCCTCTAGCAGCTACATCCGTATAAAAATATATGCAGTGGTTCTATTGGACCATCTGGTGGCTACACCCACTTAAAAATATGTGCAGTGGTCCTATTAAACCCTTTGGTGGCTGTACCTATATAGGTGCCCGAAGGCTTAAACATAGTACCTATAGGCACTCTAGCAGTTGTTATCACTCTTAGTTAATTGACCAACCTATCTGACTAGGTTGTTTACTTGTATAGGCTAGTAACCACATTTACTTTTAGTTTCACCATCTTGAAGTAGATTGAGTGAATTTTATCTTTAATTTGGTCAACACAAGACCTTAAGGAAAATATATGTCTTTTACCATTTATTAATCTCATAATATTTCCATTCATGCAACATGATTACATTGATTAACAAATCAACATATCCATCATTTTTGCATAAAAATCATTATCATAAGTAGATGATGAATGCTCAAAGCACCCATCCATTTTTATATCAGGCCATTCAGCCATATCATAAGCTTATCTTGCATTATGGTGTTTTCCAATAACTATATGCCATCCACATCATCATTTCATCTTTCATACTTCAATAGTTCATATATGTATATTTGTATTCAAATATTTTCTCATTACACTATGCATATCATTACATGTTCACTTGATCAGTTCTCACGCATATGGTTATGCATTATTCATAGCATACATAGTATACAACATTCACACAATTACATGCCATTGGCCATTTGGTGATAACACCCTGCATATTCTCATAATTCATCATAATCACATTACATTATGCCTTATTTTACATCATGAATGCTTCACTTATATGGTATTCACCATTCAATCCATGCGTCATATGTATCTCACTAACCTATAAATCATAATAAATATTTAGCTATTTAACATACATGCATTACTTATGCATTGTCTTACCTTAGGCACCATTTTTATAATATTCATACACATTATCATTTTTGTGTTCTTGCATTTTCCATATTATGTTTATCATCAAATGTATGCATACATGCATACATCAATAGGCTATTCGGCCAAAACATCATAAATACTCAAGCATATATCCATATATCGCCTTTCTTTTATATCACACACTTAAACATATTTGTCCTCATTTTCTCATATATCATTCTTAGGTGTCCATAATCATTCTCATGCTTTCAATACTCTAATATATATCAAATATACCAATTAGCATCCATTTAAGTATTGTCATACTCAATTATTACATTAAGCACTATATGCCTCAATTAGGCATATTAATGCATATAATGAGATCATTATCACAAAATGTTTTCTATATGTTATTTAAGCATACATATCATTCAAAATGCCTTATCATACATACATCTTACATGCCATATGTCTTAATTAATGTCACTAAGTCCATGTAATGAGCAAATAATGCATATTTACACAATTAGGCATATTATGTCAATTCGGACATTTCATCAAATTAGCATAATTTACTTCAATTGCACATACTATAAGGGATACACATACTTCACTAAGCTCAAATACTTTCCAAAAGCCTGATCAATCCTTTAGTTCCCCTTTTTCCCCTTTAGTTTTTTCCCTTTGAACATAAACCTCATCCACACATAATAAATTCACAATAATTAGAATATGATTCCATAATTCAAAACAACCCTAAATATCACTTCTTGGGCACTTAAGGGACCTTAGAAAAATATAAAATCATCCAAAAACGCATCCTCAAATTTTTAAAGTTACTATTCATCATAACCTCTAAAAATTTCCAATAATTCAAATAGTCCATAATTTTCCAAATTGACTTGATAAATCACTTATTGTTATCCTATTGCATTTTATAAAAATGTCCAATCTTGAAAATAAACTTTTTTTCCTATACATGGTCACTATTCACCTATAATATTAAAAAATTCATAAAGTCATCCAAATTCAAGTCTAACTTAATAAATGTGTTCTTAGGCACTTATAAAATACTAAAAAAAATACTAGATTGAAGAAATCTTACCTCATTCAAAATTGGATTACTATTCACCTAAAATTCTCCCAATTTTCTTTATTTGAGCCTTCAAAATTGATGTTTAGACCATGTAGCAATTGAATCCTTTCATAAATGGTGGATTTAGGGTGAGTTTTGGTAGAAATTTAGAGAAAAAAAGTTGAGAAGCACTAAAATGGTTTTTTGAGCTTTTAACATGAAAAAAGAAAGAAAAAGAGAAGAATAGATGATAGAAATTAAGTCTTGTGGCTACTAGAATTTGACATTTATACCAACAATCAAGGGCCAGGATCATTTCATTAAAAGAGATCTAATGGCCCATATTCAAGGCTAAGCAAAAATCCTTTAATTATTGCTTATATCTTCTTTAAATTTTTGCTTATCCATTCCTCCATTCCAATATGAATTTTACATATATAATAACCCCAATAATCATACATAGGAATCCTTAAATATCTCAAATAAATCCATACTCAAAAACCAAGGAAATTTGATTAAAAATGTTACTTTGATCTATACCCATTTTTCACAAAATGTCGTATTTGCCTTTAACCCAACAGTGGGTTAATGTGCAAAACTGTGAAGTCAGGATTTTCAACATTAACCCTCTAGTGGGTTAATGTACAAATCTATCTAAAGATGGGTTTTTACACCTTAACCCACCACTGGGTTAATATGAAGAACCATAAGGTTAGACTTCTGCACTTTAGCCCATTGGCTTCCATTTTGTAACATTAATGCTTCTTTTCATAACCATCTTAAAAATACATTTTTCTATATATGTTTACACATATATCACATAACCTTCTTAACCATATTCCTTTTCATAACTTTTTGCTTTTTAACTAGCTTAGATACTTCATTTTAATTCCCTTATTAGTAAAAAATATTCTAACATATGCTTTTAATCTTTTTGTGGGTTAACACACACAAAAATAGAAATAACAAACTTTTACAATTTAACTCGCCAATGGGCTAATGTGTAAAATTGTGAAATCAAACTTTTTCAATATTAACTCGCTAATGGGTTAATGCTATATTAGGGGATTTCATGAAAATTCCATATTATGTATTAACCCATTCGAGGGTTAATGTACAAAACTGTATAGTTATACTTTCACTCCATAACATTAGTGTGACGCCGGATCTCAGGTGACACTATTCACAACATTAGAATTTTGGGGCATTACAAACTTCCATTAGGTTTTCTAGTTAATACTGTGTTGTGTGCTATGTGGGCCAATATATATGAAATATGGCTCAATCATCCCGAAATGTTGTTGAACCCATTGGACCTTTTTAACTGGAATGGGCTATCCTTTGTATCTTGGTTTGATTGAACATATCCAACATATGTGAGTTAAATATCCTACATGCATTCTTTTAAATATGAGAGAAAATAATGCTTAGCTATTTGCTATTCATTATTTGAACTTGTTTGGCCCCTAATGTCCAATGGGTAAGCCTTCCTAGAGAGAACATTTGGACCTTGTGTGTAGGAAGTGATAAGGTTGGAAGGTTCTTGTATGTGTTTGACTTTGAATTTACTAATGTGTATCTTTCTTATTTTATGCACACATATATAACATTGTAAGAACCTATCATTTTCACTCATGTATAACTACATCAGTTTACACACATGCATATATAACTACACATATAAATAACTTTTTGTCTATATATAGCTTATGCCTCCATACCTAGAATCAAGCACTATATTAATGCCATGCATACATGCATCAACATATGTCAATAGATTTTCGTAAGTTCACCCATGAACACATCACGTATACATAGCCTCTTAGGCATAGATACAACATATTTTGATGTACATCATATTAGTCCCTAGTATTTTTAAACATACATTTAGTATGGCATCCATCATATATTATGACTTATTTTATACATATGTGCACCATACTAGTCCATGTATAGTAATATCATCATAGCATATATCATCTATCATATAATAGATTATTCATACATGCATACACTTGGCATCCTATCATCTCACATCACCACCATCTTAGTGTATTTTGTATCCATCATATGTCACACCACATAGAAATCCATCTCATATATTTACATCCAATGAATCATGTATATATGCATATCATAACACTGTATAATTCTTATCATGTATCATTAAGCATAAGTTGTCATGCATCTTTATTTCATGCATTTTAAGTATGCATCTAGATGTTATTCACACCACCAAACAAGAGTTAGTCATTTTTATGCTTAGAATCATACATTAGGATAGATTCTTATATTAGTTATAACATACATTTTTTAAGCGCTAGTTTACTATGCATTAATATACATCATATGTTGTATAATAATCATGCATTGCATTAATTATTTATACAACTATTGTATCTAATGCCATCTCATATAGGAGTCACATATACATATATTTAGCCCCACTAACACCTCATCCATGCATTTCACTCATATACGTATCCATGCATGCATTAAATAGACCCTCATTGATTCATATACACATTTTAGAATTAGGCACATTACATGTATCGCGTATCAAGTTGCATACATGCATTACATCTTAAAGAACCTCATCGCATCACCCTTATTTCATGCTCATGCATTTATATCTAGGACATACTATAAAATCACCCACCATCCATATGCATCTACATTATAATGGTCAATTATGCACATGTATACATACATCGATAGCACATACATCATCATCTTTTTGGTCAATCAGGCATGAATAAGCACCACACTTATTCGTCACTTTTATTGTAAATGTGTATAAAATGCCTCATGTAGTATTGTACATACACATATTGTAAGAAGTTATGCATCATAACACATGCTTCATTAGATGTATGTTACACCATGCACAATGTACATAAGTGAAAGTTCTCCTTATCAACTAGGCATACATAGCACATACTTAAGCACATGTAGGAAATGCATCCATATATTCATACATCATAATGATTGAACTATGCATCAGATAACATAAAAATAGAAATCATACATCTTATTAACTATTTGTATACATATCTATTATAGATCATCCTTTTTTTGAACTCACCAATTGACATACCTCTGCTTCCCCATCTAATAGATTATCTCACTTCTCCCTGCCCATGTGTCTCAAAAGGAATTAATCACTACATTAGATCACTTCAGATAAGGAATGTTAACAATTACCTCAGCTGCATTGGCTAGGAATACTCTTAAGGTCAAGATAGGAGATCAAAAAGCTCCACTCACACATAGAGAATTCTTTAAGGCTCTTATAGTTTTTAAGTAAGAAGTACTATAAGTTGTCAATCATGTCATATCTGATGCAGTACTAGATGCTTATTATCTTAATAGCCATAAAATTAAGAAAGAGTATCTAAACAAAAGGAGGCCCCACTTTGCTAATACAAGGCCTAGCTATATCAACACCCTAACAATCAATAAAGAAGGTCACCTTAATTTGATTAAACCCTTGTTATGTCATTTTAAGAAATTGGTACTGGAAGGAAAGCTATGACCATTCCCATTTCAACTAGCCAGAAGTTAAAGTATGCTAGGATACCACTTTAATCTTTTTTATGAATATCATCAACATACATGGCATCACATAGATGAATGTCACACTCTTCATACTGCTATTTAGGAACTCACTAAGGAAGAGTAAACTGCACCTATTAGTTTCCTAATTATGAGAAAGTTTTAAGCCTATACCTAGATCTTTCTTTTATGTTTTTAAAAATGCTTTACACTTATGAACATATCCTAGAATTTAAAAACTTCACCATTCATCTTTTCATTGAAATGTTCTTACTTTTATTTCCTTTGTATACTATTTTTCCATGTGATAGCATGCATATTGATAATTATTGCGTATGTGATATTAATTCAATTATGACTAGTTTGCTTAATCTTGGCATGAGTAAGCATCTTGGATCACATTTCTTATAACTCTTGATAAAAAAGAAGAGAGATAAAAAAAAAGAAAAAAGAAAAGAAGGAAAAAATAATAAAAAGAGGAGTCTAACCTATGCTCAGCTACTAAATTAAGGAAACTTATGGATTCAAAAGATTAAAAGAAAAAACTAGCAAATAAGCTATGTCTATGGGATTAAAAGCTCAACCTAATTAGCATTTTATTGAATCCTACCCCAAAAGATCCAAAGAAGTTGACACCTTAAATTTATCACCTTTTAAACAAATACAAGTACCCTTATGCTCTTGTCATCCATGATCTTCCATAATGCTACCTTGGATCGATTTCCAATTAACCTTCACGACTAAATATACCTTGGGATCAACTTTATAATTAACCCCGTAGGCACATATGAAGTTCATTGAAAGGAGTCTATCATGTTCAGGACTAAACTATTGACGTATGCATCACAAGAGGGGATTTGATTTGGTAGTTTTAGCTAGGCCTTCAAAAACTCTTTTTCACACCAATGTTGAGCCTAATGCCATTTTTTACTTTCACAAAAATAGAGTGGTCTCAAAATAATCATTTCATACCCTAAGGGTAACCCTAAACATGTGGCTTCCTCCTATATAAAGTTTTTATTGCATAAAAAAGGTTTTATTCCTTGAATAACCCCTTGCAAATGTTATAAGTTCAAGAATCCTTTTTTGATAATCGAGAAAAGTTGGCATTACCCATGAAAGTGAAGAGTTTTAAGCAAAAACTTATGCCAAGTTAAGTAATCTCTAATTGCATTAAGGTATTAAAAAGTTTAGTAATCCCATTCATTAATAGGGAAGACACCTAAAAAAAAAAAGAAAGAAAAAAGAAAAAAGAAAGAAATAAAATGATAGTAATAATCCATGCTAGGTTAAAAACCTTTTGAAATGGCTTAGGCAAAAGTTAGAGGAATTGAGAGAAAATATTCAACCATGAAAACTCTAGTGGTAGGTTGATAACAAGAGTTTAGTATAATGAGGACTAAGATGTTTAGATTTTGAAATTAAGCAAACCAAGTTTAATTGCATTAAATGTCTTTGTGATGATTATCTTCGTGCATATGTGCTACTAAATGGCAAGCTGTATCAAGCAAAATAACCAAAAATCCTTTTTTTATTACCTCATTACCTTTTTGTCTATCATACCACCAAACCTCATCAAATAGAGTTAACCTGCTATTCCTTCCTTTGAATAACCAACTTTCATGATAATGGCAATAAGATTAATCTTCAGCAAGAATAGGCTATGCTAGTAAAAGTACACCATTCAGAGATTGGAATTAGAGCACAAAATCTTTGCAAATTGCTTTATCTTAAAAAAAGAAAGAAAGAAGAACCTGTTAGTGTGAAAACCTTCCTTTAGGAAGGCGTATTAGGCAAAAGTTAGGTAGCTTGCTAGTGTGAAAACTTCCTTAAGAAGACACATTAGGCAAAAATTAGGGCATAACCCGATAATGCGAAAACCTCCTTCAAAGAGCACATTAGGAAAAAACTATGGTGAAGAGAAAACTTAAAAAAAGAAAAAAAAGAAAGAGTTTTGACAGTCTGTAGGGAAGTGGGGGTATCACTGATCAATGAAAAAATGTCCACTTTGATTCTTAATAACCATAAAATCTTATACTACTCTAGACGATAACTACTTTTAAACAAAATGAAAACCTACCCCAAAAATAACCAAACCCAATTCTTCTTTATGGGGAGTCTAAAGAAAGAGTGATTTCAATGTTAATGTTTAGTGCTTGAAAATGCATTTATGAACACATTTGTCATTTGCTTGTCTTTATTCATCATTTGAGATATTTGACACACACATCATTCATTTACCATCTAACATGAGACATACTCAAACATGTACTTTTCATCGTGTTTTCCATGTATCATTCTTACATTCATTAGTGTTAGTCCATTCATATATGCATATTAGGTGTAAAAAACACATTTATCATCACCAGTTCATACATACACATTGGACTCATGCTTTAATGTATACATACCCATTCATCTAAGCATTTGACTCATGTATTTAGTTACAATGGCTATATTCAATGTTCATGACACATGAATGTATATTAACATGTGCACATAGGCATCAACATTATATAAACATGTATATAAAAAATTAGGAGTTTAGTAAAGCATCCTTATGCATTAGTGTTATGCCATTAATACATCACTCATACATTCTTTTTGAAGGAACTAGGTTCATCTCATATACATCACAAACATGTCCACACTGTATAAATAACACATACGTGTATTCACACACTAAATATACATTACATAAAAGAAGGCTTTATGATTGCAAATGTGCACATTCACACATTTAGACTAGTACAAACATGTATACATACACATATATAGGGGCCCATCATTTATTCATCCTCCACAGAGTTAGGAATACCCATCAGCATACTCACCCCTCCATGTATTAGATCCTCACATCCAACTAATGTATTCAATTTCATGTTATTCGTACACACAACATTATACAAATATTAAAGTCATTTAGATTTGCTTAAGCATTTACACATGAAGATGTATTAAACGTACACACAACATACATGTGCCTCTATAATTAATATTACCTTTTTACCACATCAAAACAAATTGGCTCTTAGAAGCAACCTTATAATTTTAATGACATGCAAAGGCAAAGTTACGCCATTTGGATGAAAAGGAAATAGAGTAGATTATAAAAGAGATACATTTAGGATCTATGCACGCATTAATTAGCTAGAAGGCTAAAATAGCTATTTGATCTTTGGTCAAAATAGGCATGTTAGGACATGCAAAAATGACCATTTTCAGCTACAAAATGGCCGTTTTACTTAGTTTTAGTAAAAAAATTCCTCTTTCACTTGCAAATCTTATCCATTTCTCATACATTCATATTTTGTTGTATACATATCATCTTTCAAGCTACACAATATAAAAATTCCATCTAGATATCAACAAGAGTAAGCCTAAACACCACCCTGTGCCTGAGCATGTGGTAGCTCTTAACTAGCTTAACCTTGAGGAAGATAGGCACTTTAAGCATTTCTTTTTTGTCACCTTTATTAGCAGCCACTACCTCTATAAGAGATTTAGGTGTCCACCAATGGTGGATCAATTGCTTGCCCAAATAGTATGAAGAAGAACATAAAATTGATAGAATTCAAATTTTGCAATTGCAATAGACTCTTTTTATATAAATAAGATAAGAATTTTTTCATCCATTTACTTTTATCATGAGAATACTTAGCTGCATAATCCACAACATAGTAAGGAGGATTTAAACATTAGATCTGACCTAAAATTTTCTCATCATTCATCAGCAAAACACAATACTTAGACTTGGTAAAATGAAGAAAATTGACAAAGAGCCATATGAAGGATGAGCTAGTGGTGCAACGATTTTGCGGAGCAATGTCTATAATAGTGAGAAAGCTTAAGGGGATATGATATGACATATCATTAGATTTGGTTGCAGTTGAGATTTAGTTACTCCATGCCTTAAGAAATCTACCTGAGCTTTAGCACTCTTTATATCTCTTTTTATCACTGTAAATAATAGCATTAGAACACTAAAGACTATACTTCAAAAAGTAGATTACTTATGAAATAGTCATTTATGTCACATAATTTTATTTCAGGTTCTCTTTATTGCTTTTCCTTTATTATTCTATTGCCCATATAAAAATAATAAATCAACAAATAAGACATAAAAATAATTAAAAAGTGCTCACACACAACATGCATCAAGTCACAATTGAAACATAGTGACTAACACATTTCAATAGTGTTTTATAGGGGGCATTCTATATGCAGTTGACTAATCAATTCATAATGATCACTTAGTCAAACAATAAGGGGCAAGCTATAAGCTTTCATAAGCTTACAAGAGCATTCTAATAATCAATATGCAATATCACGAACCTCATGACATTTAATATGTGACATCACAAATGATGAACTAATAAATGTCTATCAGCCATTTGCTCTACCATAGGGGGTAAAGAGAGCAACACACAGTTGAATTGGTGAAAAATCAACTTTAAATGCAATATCCCCAACACTATTTGAAGAAAAATCAACTTTGAGTACAATGCCTCCAGCATTGCTTGAATTAAATCAACTTCAGATGCAATATCTCCAGTAGTGTTTGAAGAAAAATCGACTTCAAGTGCAATGTCTCTAGCACTGCCTAAATCAAATCAACATTAGATGCAATGTTTCCAGCACTGTCTAAAGAAAATTTAACTTTAGGTGCAATGTCTCTAGCATTGCCTGAATCAAATCAACTTCAGATGCAATGTCTCTAGCACCATCTAAAGAAAAATTAACTTTGGGTGCAATGTCTCTAACACTACTTAAATTAAATCAACTTCAGATGCAATGTCTCCAGCACCGTCTAAAGAAAAATCAACTTTGGGTGTATTGTCTCTAGCACTTCTTAAATCAAATCAACTTTAGATGTAATATCTCGAGCACTATCTAAAGAAAAATCAAATTTAGGTGCAATGTCTTCAATACTACTTGAATTAAATCAACTTTAGATGTAATTTCTCTAGCACTGTCTGAAGAAAAATTAACTTCGAGTTAGGTGTAATGTCTCTAGCACTACCTGAATCAAATCAACCTTGGGTGTAATATCTTCTAGCACTGCTTAGGTCAATATTGGATCACCTACGAAAAGGGTCACCTTAGGAGGTACTCATCCCTCATTTTCTAAACTTTGGGTCACTTCACACCCTTTGTAGTCGCCTCTCTAAAGTTAGGGGCAACTATAGAGAATGGGTTTTTGGGGCTTCCATGTTTGAATTGCCTAATGATGAAAAAGGATAAAAATTTTGATAAATAGGAATGTTAGTGCTCGAGTCAAAGATCTCCTCACTCAAAGTTTTAAAATCATGATTAATTTTTGAATATAAGCCCTTACTTGACCTGAAAAGCTCATAGTGCAACTTGAATTACAAGAAAAATAGGCATCTATGGTGGATTTTGCCTAAGCTTGATGTACAACATTGACACCACAGGGGCATGGGGGGTAAAACCCCCTGCGGTATGGAGTATTTGAAAAAAAATGTTTTATAATTGAAAAATTGCATTTTACAAGCTCTGGACTATTAAGGGCAAAATTGTGTCATTTTGCTCCTAAAATGGCTATTTTGCACCCTACCAAAATGGCTATTTCAAGGGCAAAACAATTTTAAGCTTTGTTGAAATGGCTATTTAAGTGGGCAAAATAGCCATTTCATACTTTCTTGAAATGACCATTTCACCTCCACAAAACGGTGCCATTTTGCTAAAGAGTTAGAATCTGTATATGATTCCTTTTTAAGCAAAATGACCATTTTAGGCTAAAGCAACCATTTCGCATTGGACCAAAATGGCCGTTTCATACCTCAATTTGTGTATATAATAGGTAAACCCTGTGTCAATCTAAAGGGTCGACCTTTCTCGACAAGTG
>CANXYI011011112.1:0-14784 GCA_948208565.1 Hura crepitans
ACTTAAATACATGTCATATGAGATATTTGATATGCTTTGGATACATAATGTGTTTTAAATAAATAAAGTCCATGTGAAAAGATGTGTGGTCAAATGGATTTACAAGCATGCATGTATATGTGACAAGAATAGGCATGTTAGAGATGATGTGTGCTTATGTTTGTGTTCGAGTGCATAAGTAGGCATAAAATAAATCCTATATGATGGATGTATGATGAAGGGTGGGATATGAGGCTTGGTGGCCAAATGACCCATGGTGTAAAATTAATGGTGTATGTTGGATTATTTGAGGCATTATAGGTATAAATGAATAAATGATGACATGTATGCTTAAGTATGAGATATAAGATATATATGATAGAGAAATGCATGTATGAGCATTTTATTATGCCTTGGTTGAATGGCTAATGTAGACACCTCAATTTTAACCTATGATGATAACTAGAGATAAACTCTCAAACATAGCACAAAGCCATCAATAGGTAGGTCCACATGGACTAACTACATGAACAAGCCAAAATCTAGCCCACGGACTAGCGTACCAAAAGCTTTGTTCGCACGAACTAGTACGAAAAAGTCTGCATTGACCTACCGAAGGAAAAAAGTATTTTGATGGTAAAAGTCTACCTATTAAGCCTAGGAGCCAGAATCCCATTAGGATTAGGACTCCTTTTTGGATGAAAATAGGAAAACCTAAAAAGACTAAGTATATATACTTCTCTATATCAAAAAAATATGAGGAGGCTAAAAATTACAATATGACTAAACACATTCCAAAGGTAGAAAGCATTAAGAAAACTATGAGAACTTAATCTAGAGCCAATTCAAACCATCTTCACTTGAATCTTGAGATCTTTGTGCTATTATTTGAAGAAACTTCTTATTCAGGTAATATCTAAGGTCCATTGTCTATTTATTGATGTTTTACAGGCCTATGATCTCTAAAATTGATACATAAGTGAGGTGGTACTTTGTTATCCCCACTTCCATTCATGATGACTAAGCTATTATAGCAACATGTATGATGTAGAATTGATTCTTATAGCCAATGTTAAGTATGTTGTATTTTGTTAATAATCATCACATGAATCTATTCATATATATGGTTAGGTATGCACGGACTTAGTTCCTTTAGGTACAAGCATGATAAGTTAGTCTGCACGGCCTTATTTCCCCTTTGTGAACATAAAAAATTGGTATGCACGGACCTATATCTAGTAAGCGTGATTTTGTTTTTTAAGCATCTTATTATATGCTAGTTGATAAATGTGAATCATTCTATTCATATGTTGATGTTGTATGTGAATGCATGTATATATATACAAGGGATTCATAGGTAGGGCTATAATCCGTATGGACTTGTATATGATGAATCATATGATAGCTCTTTAGAGTATGCTTTGTTTGTACAATCAATTGTTCTTGAATCATGTCTCAAACATGTTCATATTCTATTTATTATACATTTATGTTTATATAACCTTGATTTAACTTTGCTTGACTTTATGGTCATGTGAGTTATTGATTGGATTTAGTTGTTGAATTGAAAATTAGGGTGGTGGACATGACTTATTCTTAAAGATGGTCTGCACAAACTAAGACTAGACCTTCAGAACATTCGCACGGACTAAACGACGTAAAAGTGAGACTATTTTAGTGCCATAATCTGTTCTTTTTTATTATATACTTATTGTGTATTTTAACTTATTTGGGTTTGTAATAGCTAGTAAACAATTTATTTCACATGTCAAACCTCAATTTCATATAAAAAGGATTTCTATCTAATTAAATGGTGTTTTCCTAAACAAAATAGATTTGTATTTTCTTAATCAAAAGTCTTAATAACAAAATGTATTTTAATAAAGGCCAATCTCCTAAAGATGGGAGTTGGACAATTACCACCAATGCCTATGGAATTATGGGTAGTTATCATGTTAAATAACAACTAATAAATGACCCGTTTTCTAAATGTATAGATATGCATGTTATATTTCTATAAATATTACAATTTACTTCCTTTATATGAAAAAGTGATATGATTTAATTAAGAATGATGCATGCTTGATTGATAAGGGACTGATAAATATTACAATATACATTGATAATATATTATAAGGATATAAATAAGATCTAAAATTCTAAACCTTTCTGGTATAGAAGATCAGAGGTTTTAGTGTAGATGCTAGGTGGTGACTCCACTAACCACTCTCGTCCCCGGTAAAACATCATATTCTCTATAGTGGCAACTCCATTAGGGATTAAGAAATTTTAATCTAAAAGTGCCCAAATAATATGTCATCCAAATATTCTAATCTTTATCAGTCTCATGTATTACACTTTTTATAAATTATGTCTCTGTTACCATAGATGGTGCTGTGAATTATGACTTTACTTTTCACTCAAGAATGGAGAAGTGCTAGCATATCCATCACTCACAAGCCTCATACCTTTAGGTATATGAAAAGGTGAACTAATCGGTTGATATTATCCTTGATTAGAAAGACCTATTAAGAGGTACCTCTATTTATGGGAGCCAATAAAGCCTTTTTTATTAAACCACTAGCCCATGTAGTCAAATCTTAGCAACTTCCCCTAGGTTGTATGTCTATAAGTGATTGTAATTGCATTTTAATTGCTATATGGGCCTATTACATTTAACCTTATTTAAAATGGGGGCAAGCCCATTGTGCCTTTTATTTGGGATGGGCCCATCCCAATTTCACATCAAATAAGACATAAATGTCTTAAGGCCACCATCTTTCCTTGTGCTTTAAATACAAAATGTTATTAGGCCTAACTAAGCCTATATTTGAACCTATGCATCCCTCGATGATGCTTAGGTAAGCCCACTTAGGAGAAATGACTAAAACTACATTTGTGGGTGAAATAAGGTCGGAAGGACTATTGCATGTGTTTGTCTTTTGCTGCATCACAAACATGAATTGCATATCATGCATCATTTGCATTTTATACTGTACATGCATCACATCTAACCCTTTTTGTTTTGTTTAGTCACCATTAATCCTTCACTCACTGCTTAGTGGAAGAGAGTAGGCAAGCGCCTCAATAGAGTTAGCATAAAAGTACCCATACAACCTAAGCGAGGAACCATGTCTTCTGACAAGTACATGACTAAGGCTATGTTCATAGAGACAATGGCTGAGATGGAAAGAAGAATGATGGCACTGGTTACTAATGCTCTATCTCATGTGCAAAATCTATAAGAGGTAGGATAAACTTCGAGTACCAATAAGGGGAAGGAGATAGCTAGAGAGCCTAAGGGTAACTAGTCATTTGATGATGAAATACCACAGGTGGTAAAGACTTACAATAAGGTACCTCCTTCTAAGGTACCAAAAAATGACCAGCTGAAGAAGTTAAATGAAAAAATGGAGGCCATATCCTGATTGGTAACTAGGGATAGAGATATTGACCTGGATAGCATCAGTATAAGGCCCGATCGCTCAATGCCTCATAAGTTTAAAATGCTTAATCTGAGCAAGTTTGATAGGACTTTTGATCCTTATGCTTATCTAAAATAGTATGCAGTAGCCATAAGAGCCACCTATCTGATAGAAGAGCAAATTGTGAGCTTGCTCAGCATGTCTCTTATAGGCCAGGCTCTTGGCTGGTATTATTATCAAGAGAGAAGGGTCAAGGAGGACTAAAATGAGTTGGCAAGGGCATTCAACAAGCAATATGCAAATAATACTAGTGTTGAGATCACTTTGAAAGATCTGGAATTGATTAAGCAAAAGCCTAATGAAAGTTTTTCTGACTATCTACAGAGTTGAAGGGAAAAGATCTTGAAGATGACAAATAAGTCAGAAGATATTAACCAGATCAAGATGTTCATTAGAAATGCCAATAGTTATATGAATAATGAGCTTACTGTTAAAGGAATTACTACCTAAGAACAACTCAAGGACATTTCTATTGATCTCGAAGCTAGGTATCAAAACAAGGGTTACAAGAGATCGAACAATAACCCTACTTTTGCAAGTAGGAATGCTAGCAATTCTACCAAGACTGCTAAGGTGCATGCAGTTTCAAGGCCGTAGGTACTCAAATATGGGTAAGTCCTTATCAGGGTGTTTAAAAAAGCTCACTAAAAAAGGAAAGCTATAGCCACTTCCACACCAACCATTCAATAGACCATTACCTCCCAATCATAGGCATAATCAATATTGTGCTTATCATCAAGGGACTGGGCAACTTATTGACAATTGCAAACTCCTTAGAAGAGCCATCCAAGATCTTATCAATTTGAAATAAATCCCTAACTCTAAGACTTCATGAAACCCCTTACCAAAACATCATACCTCATGCCTCCTTAAATCTAGATTACCTGAAGAGTATGTGCTTAGGGAAATCTATAGGTTTGCCTTAGCTGCAAAAATAAGAGTGAGGGTGAGTGAATCAATCCTGATGATCAATTTTTGGGATAGTGAGAGTGACCATAAGGCTGGGGAGAGCAAGAACTTCTTGGATGAATCCTCTAATGAGGATTCTAAAGAGGATAAAAGAGAGCTAATACGAGTTGAGGGAGAAATGGTGGAAAGAGTAGAGAAGAACAGTCGGTTCCTACCAAAGAAAGAATCTGAACCCAAAGTAGATAAGCATAAGCAGGTGTTAAAATAGCTTAAAAACCCAAGCCAATATTAGCATTTAGGATTTACTGATGTCATCTAGAGACCATAGGCAAAAAGTGGTTGAAGCCCTAGGGTATGTTGCTATTTCCATAACCACCACACCGGATAAGCTTGTACAAGTGATGAAAATGGGTAACACGGGCCTCATTATGTTCTCAGACACTAATTTACCCTTAAAGGGAAGGAAGCACAATAGACCCCTCTTTATCAAAGCTGAACTGAATGTGAAGAAAATGGGTTGTGCAATAGTGGATAATGGTTCCTCTCTGTGTCTGTCTTACGAAGATGCTAGCTAGTTTAGGGATTAAGAAGGAGGATTTATCACCCTCTAGTATCACTATAAAATCCTATGAAGACACTAAGAAACAAGCAAAAAGGTCCTTTACAGTCAAGGTATGGGTAGGACCAATTGTTGATGAAGTTGAATTTATAGTGATTGACATACCTACCACATTCTCTGTCCTACTAAGGAGGCCCTGGTTTCACAAGCTTGGAAGAGTTCCTTTAACTTTGCACCAAATGATCAAGTTCCCATACGAAGGCAACATTGTCACCATAAAGGCTGAAGCCGATCATGCTGTCTCCACTCTAGCTATTGCTAATCAGCTTTTCACTAGATTCCATGTTGCAAGGATTTACGAGGATTACATAAACCCATCTGTGTCTAAAATGAAGAGGAGGATGGACTTTTTTCCTAAGAACTAGTTTAGGGAAAAACTTACAAGGCATCACTAAACCTCTATAGCTATATACCCAGAAAGATATGAAAGGCTCCAAGCAAAGAAGGCAACCCAGGAAAAGGTAATTCTTTAGAAGATTATTTTGTCAAACAGAAGGGTATCAAATATGATGGGATCCCAGAACCTGCCATAATAAAGGGATGTTACAAGCCTAGATTTGAGATCTTTACCGACGTCATAGATTAGGAGTCAGGACATCTTACTTAAGTTCAATAGACAGAGGAAGTGTTCCCAAAGCTGCCATCTACTGAAAAAATCTACCCTCCTAGAGGATATGCCTGAGTTAGAGGATTCTAATTTATTTATAGATGAATTGTACCTCTATGACCTTTTTAAGGGCAAACAATTTACTTTCTAATAAAATAAATGGTGAATTTGCTTATTTATGTGATCTTTCCCCTAATGGTAATATGCATACAAATAATCATTACATGAGCATTTTTCACATTAACTACATTAAAACTAATCCTTTTAATCTTGGCACCAATAAACAACCAAGAAATTTATTAATTGCCCATGATACTACTATCAAAGAAAGGGAAAATTTTGACAGATTGCTAAAGAAATATGAAAGGATTTTTGCCTAAAATTACAACGACATGCAAAGGATCGATCAAGAAATTAAAGAACATGCTATCCTAATGCATAATCATGCCATCCCAATTTGACAAAAGCTTCAAAGCCTGAGGCTTGAATGGGTAAAAAAGGTAAAGGAGGAGGTAGTCAAGTTGCTCAAAGCAAAGTTCATCGAAGAAATAGTTTTCCCCACTTAGCTCCCCAACATAATGCCAATATCTAAAAAGGATGGAAGGGTCAGAATATGTGTAGACTACTAGGACCTAAACAAGGTATCTCTAAAAGATGACTTTCCCTTACCCATATAAATGTATTAGTAGACAGTGCAGTAATGGCTACTATGTACTCATTTGTTGATGGGTTCTCTAGATACAATTAGATTTTGATGAAAGTAATAGACAAATGCAAAAATGCCTTTATAACAAAATGGGGTATGTATTGCTACAAGGTGATGCCTTTTGGGTTAAAGAACATAGGAGCTACTTACCAATAAATGGCCACTAAGCTATTCCATGACATGATGCACAAAGAAGTCAAAGTCTACGTCGATGATATGATGGTAAAATCTATGGAGAGGGAAGGACATTTTGAAGCATTAGAAAAGTCCTTCCAAAGGTTGGACTAATTCAACATGAGGCTCAACCCTAAGAAATGCATCTTTGGAGTCATGTCAAGAAAACTATTAGGGTTTATAGTGAGCAAAAATGGGATTGAAGTCGACCCTGACAAGGTGAAAGACATCTTAGACATGCCTACCCTATAGTTAGAGAAGGAAGTCAGGGGGGTTCGTAGGCAAAATACAATATATCAGCAAGTTCATATCTAAACTTACTGCAATTTGTGAACCTATATTTAACCTATTATGTAAAGGATAGCCGAAGGAATGGAATGGCAATTAAGAGAAAACTTTTCATTTCATCAAGCAGTATTTGACTAATCCTCTAGTTTTAAAACCCCTAAAGTTGAGAAAACCCTTAATCATATATCTAGCAATGGAAGAATCTTTGATAGGGGCACTGATTGCACAAGCGGATGAAGCCAAAATAGAGAACGTGATTTATTACCTAAGTAAAAAATTGCTCCCGTACAAATAGAAATACACAAAAGTAGAGAAGATATGTTTGGAAGTAATCTAGGAATCGAAAAAGCTGTGTCACTACTTCTAATCTTACAAAGTAGAGGCAGTGGCAAAACATGACCCATTAGGTACTTGCAAACTACGCCATCCTTGGTAGGTAAGATAAGATGTTGGATTTTACTCCTTCAAGAGTTTGATATCTCTTATATTACTAAGAAGATCATTAAAGGCCAAGCTATAGCTAAATTCCTAGCCAGCACTCAATTGAAGAACAACAGGAGGAGTATGAATTTCTAGATGAACACTTAGGGGTAATGTCCTAAGAAGGATGGAAAATGTTCTTTAATGGGCCCATTAACCAAAAAAGAGTAAGTGCTGAGGTATTGGTCAATAGTCCAAAGGTAAATAGATGTTCTTAGCAAGGAAATTAGAGTTTCTTGCCACTAACAATATGGCCGAATATGAGGCATGCATCTATAGTCTCGAAACTCTATATCAGCTGGGGGTAAAAGTGGTTGATGTCTATAAAGACTCAATGCTAGTCATCTAACAAGTAAAATGTGATTGTGAAGTCAAGGACAAAAACCTAAGCAAATATGTCAAAATACTTACAGACCTTGCTGAAGGGTTTAATCGATGCACTTTTCACCACATCCCTAGAGAACAAAACCAGGTTGCTAATGCCCTAGCCACCTTGATGTCTATGTCAAACCTCACTAAAAGGGATCTGCCTAGGCTAATGTATTTCTGTAAAATAAGGTTTTCCATCTATACTGGAATAGTTAACTCCACCACTGAGCAACCTCATCAAGAATTACCATGGTACCATGATATCCAAACCTACCTAGAAATGGGACAACACCCAAAAAACACAATCGATAAAGACAAAAGGGCTTTTTAAAAGCTATCCACTCAGTTTATCTCATTCCAAGGCACGTTATACAAAAGGCAGGTGAATAGGATCCAACTCAAGTGTATAGACAAAGCCTAAAGGGTACTTAAGGAGGTGTACAATGGGGTATGCAGTCCTCACATGAATGGGAGGAATCTAGCAAAGAAGATCATGAGATGAGGATATTACTGGCTAACCATGGAATCAGACTATTGTGTTTTTGCGAAAAGGTGCCATAAATGCTAGGTATATGGGAACTTGAGCCATTTACCACCTTATGACTTGACTAGCTTGTCATCTCTATGGCAATTTTCAACATGGGAATTGACATAATTGGAGAAATAAGGTCGTCAGCTACTAGGGCACATAAGTTTATAGTGGTAACAGTGGATTACTTCATGAAATGGATTGAAGCAAAGTCTTTCAATAAATTAGGGCCAAGATAAATGGGAAAATTTATTAAAAGAAATATCATCTGTAGGTAAGGATTGTTGTGATAGGTCATTTCAGACAATGGGGTACAATTTTAGGGAGAAACTAGGTAACTTTTGTAGAATTAAAGTCTTCTCCATATCGACCTCAAGCTAACGGTGCGGTAGAGGTAGCCAATAAAAATATCAAGAAAATTCTACAAAAGATGATAGTCACCTATAAGGATTGGGCAGATATGTTACCATTTGCATTGTAGGGATATAGGATAACTGTTAGAACATCTACCTAGACTACGCCTTATTCACTGGTATATGGCATAGAGGTAGTACTACCAATTAAGGTCGAAATACCCTCATTAAGAGTGGTGTTAGAAGCAAACATATCTGAAGTAGAATATGCTAGAAGCATATACAAGCAGCTAGCATTGATTGATGAAAAATGACTTAAACTCTCTATCATATGCAATTATACCAAAAGAGAATTGTGAGAGCTTAAAACAAGAAAGTCAAGCCTAGAACCATATAAGAAGGCGACTTGGTACTCAAACAAATTAGACCTTTATTATCAAACACTAGGGGAAAATTCAAACCCAATTGGGAAGGTCTATATTTGGTCAAGAAAGTACTTAAGCATGAGGGCATCAAGATCTCGAATCTGGAGGGTAATGAATTCTCGAAACTAATCAACGCAGACAGACTGAAAAAGTATTTCTGTTAAAAAAATGTCCATTAAGTTGAAAACCCAAATAAGGCAGTTTAGGCAAAAGTTAGGACACCCTAATGAGGTGAAAACCTAACAAGGCACTTTATGCAAAAATTAGTAGATTTGAGAGAGAATGTCCAATCAAGAAAACCTTTTTCAAGGCTAATTAGTAACAATAGTATTATTGATAGAAATTAATACATTCACTAAGATTAATGGGCTTAGTCTCAAATGCATTTAATGACAAAGATGTTTTAGTCATGATCATTTATATGCAAATTCCCATTAAGGAAAGGGTTATACAAGTAATTAAATTCTACATACATCATCTCTTTTCAAAATTAGGAATACTATCTTTCTTTTCAACACTAACATTCTATTTTCTTTAACATCACTCAAGATCTACTTATTGTAATGTTTATCTATATTAACAGCATCAATTGTATAATTAAGCACATCCCTTAGGATGGTACATTGTTCCCATAAGTTAGGGAAGGAGTGCAGGAACTGATGAGTCAAAAAACCACTGCAAAATCCCAAAGGCTTAGAAGCTACCCTCTGCACTAGATCAAATTGCCTCAGGATGTGTGAGGGGATGTAAAAGGTAGCATGCCTTAACCCAATTAGGGGAACATAGCCAACATGACAAGAGAGAGTAAAATGGTTGATTTTCCACCAAGGACATCTCTATCGCACTGTAATAGTTGTATCAAGCCATAGGGCCCACTAGTCATATGAATCACACCTTATTTCAAGTTTTATCTTACAATGATAGAACGAGGCATACTTTACCTAAAGTCTTTCAGGTGGAGGAACAAGCAACCCCAACTTCTCTTGCAACCAAACCTATTAGAAATAAGCTGTTAGGTTAGAAAATCTATAAAAGACCACCTAAGCAAAAGTTAGGTAGACCCGCTAGTGCGAAAATCATCACAGATGTACTAGGAAAAAATTAGGGTCATAATAAAATTAAAACAAAAATCCATGATAATCTCTTTATACATACCTACAAGAAGAGTAGATCCCAGCTATGAAATCAATATCTCCTTTATTTAGCACATCTAAACCTTGGATGGTTTTAGCCAGAAAAATGCCAAAAGGGTTGTGACCAAAGCATATTGCAGTTAGAAGGTGAAAGATCTTAAAATCACGGGACTCATCCTATAAAGCAACTATAAGCCTGCTCCTAAGAATGGACAGTAAAATGCACTTCACCCATTCCATAAAGCCACCAGGGATTTAGTGGTCATGGTCTAAAATTGTTCGCAAAGGAATCGGGCTTACACATGGTAATATTTTTAAGCCATTATAGGAGAAGAGCCTAAAGCAAGGACAATATCCATAGGGTAATGATCCTCAAAAGATGGTAGGGCTAAAGGTGTATCCAGAGTAATTTGGTACTCCAAGATAACATCAAATTCTTTTAAGGTTAGAGAAATCTCTTGATAACCAAAGACAAAAACATGGAAGACAGGGTCCTAACATCGTACTATAACATTCAAAAAATTAGGGTCAATTCGAACCTTCCTCAGAAATCTAAGAGAAGAAAAGGGGGTAAGAATATAAGAAGTCTAAGGGGCCTTCAGTTCCAAAATCTTAGAGAAGTCCTGATTGAAAGAAGACATAATGCGAGCATAAGGTGAGAAGGTAAAGAATACGATATTTATAATCCAAAAACACCATTCCTCTTCCTACTAGGAATGGGAAGCCAAAACACGTGAGGAGGTCTGCACGGACCTAGAAATGGCATCTGTGCAAACCAAAAGATACATGTCCACACCATCATCATGTAAGGTCTGTGACCATATTTGGGTAAAGTTTGCTCGAACTAAGGCACCCTAAGTCTGCCCAGACTAAAGTTATTTTGAGTCCACACAGACTAAACTACCTCAAGTTCATACAATTTTACAAAGGAAAATAACAACATCCACGATAAATGAACTCCAAGTGCAAATATACTTTAAAAATTAAAAATGTGTGTAGGATTTTAAAAGTTTTGAAATATGAAGTAACAATTCCTGTTCTAACAAAAGAGAGGGGGGATGCCTTATATCTTATTCCCCTATATGGCAACAAAAACAAAAAAAAAAAAAGAGAGGAGGGGGTGCCTCTTAGCCTACTCCCCGACATCATCCTTTTCCTCTGTGTCTTCATCATTGAAGGAGATCACAAGCTTCTTGGCCACCTTAAAGGCTCTCACCTTCCTTCAAGCCTCACGCAGGGCAGTAAACTACCTTGATAGCTCATTTTGCAAGAAGAGAGGAGGATTAATGTATAACATACATAACATGCATAACATACACGATGTGCACAAAATTAACCATTACAGGAAAACTACTCATAACAAGCACTCAAGTCTCATCAACCATAGCTCTCCGAAACACCTCCACCACCCAAGCGGTCCTCTCCATGGGAGCTTTCTTCACCTAATTAAAAGAGAGAAGCCTAAGGCATAAGTAACGCTTAAAGAACTCAAGTAATGTGAATGGATGGCCTAATAACCTTACTAATATGGTGTTTTCAAGCTCAAAGGGAACTAGCCAGCTCTCCTCTATATAAAGTCGAGCAAAAGATAGCTCCCTATCAATGCCGTAGTGCATATAACTCAGCTTAAGGATGTTCACCAAGGTGCCAATCACCTCACCAAGCAAAAAGGTTAAACTGGTAGGGTGACTTAGAACCCCACTATGTGTTAAGGGAGGTGAGAACTGAGAGCGAAGAGAACTAAGGGCAACTCTAGGCTATTTTCTTGATAAAGATGGGCCAGCCCCAGAGACAATAGCAGGCTACAATGCCATATATAAAGATATAAAATGTCACAAAAATGAATCAAAAATCAAGAAACTCACCTAAGGCGAAGGAGGTCCTAAGAAGCACATCCCTCCTCACCATCCTTTACTAATGTGGCCCTTAGAATCCCTGTAGTCATACCCTGCACGAACTCTAGATCATTTATATACTACCTAAATAGCATTGAATCAAGAGGATTTAGAGGAATAAGGCGAGCATCAGGCCTCAAGTGCCAACTCACAATTCTCTCTCCTAAAAACTAGGAGTAGGCCTTTAGAGTGGTTAGCAGGAGGTAGCAGGATGACAAATCTCTGATAAAGTGTAAGGGAGTGGGTAGTTCCTTAATGGGAAAGACCCACCAAGCCAAGTCGACCTACATAAGTAAGTATTAGTTACATGTGAATAAATGACTAATAAAGATTTTTAAACTTAATGTGCAGGAAATGCTTACATCGGTCTAGACCCTAGAGCTAAGATAATGATAGTGCTACATTATAGAAGCCGTATTCCATAGACTTGAGGATAGTCAAACCCATCTATCTATCATCAGATAGTGATGAGGCATATCCAGCTCATAAGGATAAGCTAATAATCCCATACCTAAAACAACAAAACATAATAAGGTCATGAAGAAGCTTTAAAGAAACATAAACTAATAAAGGGGAGTTACTTACTAACACACTAGACACGAAGCCCTAGATGAACTGATGGCTCTTTCTAGTCTAAACAACCATGTTTAAACTCTTAAACATCCACTCAAGAGAGGAGCAGCACTAATTCCAATTGCCGATCTTGTCAACTTCCTCTAAGATAGGGAGGAAGCTCCAACTCACGGTGCCATTGGCATTAGCAAAGGGGGTGGTACTCATCAGATAGAGAATGAAGTAATGGGTATACTGATCAACCTCCAACTGGCTCAAAGGAGCCTCCTCCCTCCATTTCTCCTATAAGTCAGTGCATTGAATGCTTCCGGCTCTATCCTAGGGAATGAAACTGAACAACTCTTTCACCTCTTCTAGCCTCAGCAAAGGTGATGATAGTAGGCTTTGAAAGCGAGTGCATGTCATGTGCAGGGTGCCCTAGTAATAAAGGCCCAATCAAAAGAAGTTATCATCAAAGAGTAAGTGAAGGGTATGTGTGGTGTCCATCCACCTATCTAGTAAGGCCATCAAAGCCTATAGGTCACGATGGAAGTCTCTACTAGTGAGATGATCTAAAAATGTCTGAAAGCTAGTTGCTCAAAACCTATTCTTCATCAATACTGGCATATTAGAATACCTTTGCTGGGGTCCAAACAAGGTGCTCCTACACTTGAGATGCGTCTACAAGAGAAAAAGAAGCAAGAGTCAACAAGGTCTACATGGACCAATATTTTGAAAATAGGTCTATATGGATTAAGAAAAATAAACAAGCTTAGTCCATATGGATCACGTTCACAGGTAAGCTAGTGTCTATATGGACTTCACTCATAGACACATAAAAGTACAAATAGATTACAATCACAAGCAAATATAAGTCCACATGAACATATAACAATTATGCATAGGTCCACATGAACTTCATAAAATAGATCATGCATAACAATCACATAATACATTCTAGGATAATATGAAGACTAGGTCTGCATGGACCAATTGTGCCTTAGTGAACTAGGTCCGCATAAACCAACTGTGCCTTAGCAAATAAGGTCCACATAAACTTATTGAAACAAAAAAATTTTACAATGCAAAAATGAAGGAAAACTTGATTAGAACGGCAATAGGACACATAGAGGAAGGAAAACACACCTGACGATAGGCCTCTAAAAAGGCATGGTGTGTCAAGTCCACTAAAATGGGGATCGAGTCGGTAAATATAACCCTATTCACAGGAGTAGCATTTCGAGGGTAGTTAATAGCAGCAGATGGCACAAAACTAATAAGAGTTAACATGGAGATGTCCTCTGGCAGAGAAGGAGAGAAGTAAGTCCTTGTGCTCGGTGGAAGAAAGTGATAGTCGGAGTTCCTTCACTGTCACTAGAAGTGGACGAGTGAGAAGTTCTAGCAGCATGAGAAGCCATTAAAAAGTTGTCTGCTTAAGAGCAAAAATAATGAAGAAGGGAAACAAAAAAGGTTACAAATGAGAAATGAGGGGGAAAAGGGACGGTTATAACTCTATCGCACTTAATATGCACAGACTTTTGTGTCATTAGTCCATATGTACGTTATCTCAATAAAGTCCATATAGACCCTCTGCCACCTTGTTCGAGTTAATCTGAAAATTATTTCACACGGACCATAATCAATAATGTCCGCACGGACTTCTAAAAGCTAAATTCAAAAGAAAATAGAGAAAGAGAGAGGGAATACCTCTCAGAGGTTAAACTTATTCCATAATAATTTTTTTCACAATTTAATTAACATTTTATTTTGCAAGATTGACTCAAAGTTCCATCCACTATTTTGGATTAACCTCAAGTTCAATCCACTGATTCTGGATCAACCCCGAGTTCAATCCACTAATTCTAGATCAACCCTGAGTTCAATCCGTTATTTAAGTTTAGCCTCCCAAGCCAATCCATCATTTTGAGTTTAACCTTGTAAGTCAATCCATTATTTTTGAGTTCATGCCTCATAAGCTAATCCAAAACCAATATCAAAGTCTACATCAAAGCCCACTCAATAATAGTTGACAAGTAAGTATCCCTAACTTAGATACTTTGATATGTACTATTGATGCACATCACACACCAAAGTGGGGGCAACTGTAGACACCTCACTTTTGACCTGTGATGATAGCCAGAGATAAACTCTCAAGCATAGCACAAAGCCATTAAGAGATAGGTCTGCACAGACCTATTAAAATAAGTCTGCATGGACTAACTATGTGAACAGGCCAAAATCCAGCCCAAGAAGCCCACGGATCAACATACCAAAAGCTTTG
>CANXYI011011197.1:0-15520 GCA_948208565.1 Hura crepitans
AAAGTAGAAGAATCCGACATGCTAGACGATGAAGCATGTCCTCCCCGTTCCAATCTACAGTCTCATCTCAACCTGGCATTGCGTGATGTGGAGGATGATTCACTCTCCATGAGCAGCATTGAGCAAACTGTCTCACTAGAGGACTATTTGCGAGGCAGATGCAGCCATTCATCGAGATTTGACTAACAGAGAAAACACCTCAAAATTTGGTTTGGTTCACTTCTCATAGAATGCATGACTTTTGGTTTTTTCGATTAATTCGTTTCGGTTACTGAATGGCACCAACCAATGCTCACCCCTAAGCAGGGAAAATGCTCGAAGCATTAACTTCTCTTGCATTAATTGTATATTTTGTTTTTGGTTTACTTGCATACAGGTCATAGATAGGTGTTGGATGAGAGGTAGTTTGCAGAGTGCCCTCCTCCTCCCCTTTACATAGCCATAAGCAAAATCCCCAACTTGTTGGGATTTTTTTTTCTTTTTTCAAATTGTTAAAGGAGTTTGGTGGTTGAGTGAACCAACAGTGGAATATGCAGGACATGATTTTATTGTATTTGGAACATTCTCTGGTTAAGTGAGTGGTGAGCCTCAAGCAATCATTGCTCTATTTGCCTGCTAACATTCTGTATTAATAAGTTTATAATCATTGACAATCTTTCTGGTAATGATGAACTGATAGCCAGATACTTTAATGGCTGATTCTGAACCAACTGTAGTTCTTCTTACTTGATAAAGTAATGATATTATTTTGGCTTTCTGCCTTCCATTTTAGTTCATTCTTTTCCTTCTCTCCAAGTATTCCTTAGATTCCTTTCCCCTCATTTGTCTTTACCAATTGTGGAAAACTTTTGCCAATACTTTACATTTTTCAATTTTCACTTGTGGATCCTCATTTCTACTAGGGAATGATAGCAATAGGGTGTTTTTGAATATCATATCTACTCCTGCCCTTGCTCTAATATAATGGATTTAAATAGTTAATTCAGATATTAATTTTATTATTAATTTCGAGTTTAGGTATTGATTATTGATACTCACTATTTAAAAATGATTGTATAATTCAAGAATAAAATTATAAAAATATTTTTTTCTTAATTATCATATAAAATTTGGATTTTTTTTAAACATTGTATAATTACAATTTATAATTGATATATGTTGTATTGTGTAATTAAAATTTCATCATTTATTTTAAATATTTTATATATTAAATAGATTTGAATATTATTTGGATAATTATAAGCAAATTTCAAAAGAATTTGAATACCATACAAATATTTTTAATTGGACTTAGGAGTATGTAAATAATCGGATTCAAATATGATACCTTTAACAAGCATTTTAGCCATTGTTATCCCAATTTCACTTTCCCATGACTTATAACTAGAATTGTTCAAACGTTGACTACAGCTGAGCTAACAAGCTTTTTAAAAAATTTTCATTGTCTAACCTTGGCTCAACCCACTTAAATAAAATAGAAGCTCGAACTAGGCTATTATATTCTACAAATTTATAAAAATATATAAAAAATTATTTATTATGTCAATAAATGTACAAAATTTATAATTATTACAAAAATTTATTTTCATGTGTATATTTTTATATGTTTTAGATTATATAATTAATAAAAAAATTCAAAATAAGTTCAGGCCTGATCAGATTAAACTTATAATTTATATGTAAAGCCTAAACCTAATAGGCGGACCTTTTATAAATTTGATCAAGTCGAATTTATTTGATAAAATATATATTCTAACTCTTAATTTTACAAGTCGGACAAGATCAAGACATGTTGTTGCCTAAACTCTTAAATAAGATCTAATTATAAGATAGAATGGAATAGATTTAATTGTGTAACTTGTCCTACTCAGAAGCAGGATTACAATAATAACTGTAATTTCATACGCTCAAAGAAGGATTATTTAGAAGGGCTAATTATAAATTTAGATTTAATTTTTAATCTATATTTTAGATTAGTACTCATTATTTAACATCTTATAAAATAATATTCAATTTTTTACTATTTTATAAAATTAGAACCTTGTTATAATTTTTTTAAAATTCTAACGAAACTGCTAACGTGGTTAATCTGAGATCCACATATGTTGATATGTAGAATAAGGATGCTATACACATTAACCTATGGAGATCCCATATTAACATTTCAGAAACTATATATATATATATGACATGTCAATATAGATGAGTTCACAGTAATCCACATCAACGAATGAAATTAAAATTTAATAAAATTTGTATTGAAATTTCAAATTTACAAGAACAATAAAAAAAATTATATACCATGTTGTAAGATTTTAAAAAATAAGTCAAGTATTAGATCTAAATTTATAGTTAACTCTTATTTGAAAAAAATTGTAGCAATTATTTGTAATCCAGTGATTTGAGCTGTGCAAATGTCGAGTCCGGTCAAAACTTGACTCAAACAATCCAAAATTTCTCTAAATATGCAATCCGACCCTATTTGAACTTATGTTGAGGTTCTTATATGAAGAATCTTAATTTACTCGAGGCACAACCCGAAATTCAAATTTAAAAAAATTCACTTTTTTTATACTCTATAAATTACTACAAATTATATTAATTCATTTCAATTGATTATAAAATTACAATTTTAATAAAATTTTACAAATAAATTCATCAATTCCAACACGTAAATTTCAAAATTAATATAAAAATAATTTTTTACATAAAATTAATTAAAAATTAATATTAAAATAATTAAAAAATAGTAGTTCGGATCGGGTTGTTTGGTATTTCCTCAAACCAATCCGACCCAAAACTCAAAAATTTAAATTTTTTTTACCTGACATTCGATTAATGTCGGTTGAACACTTTTGCTCACCTTTATCAACGGTTGAGAGTTTGATTACTTTTTTCTTAATTAAATATTTGATTACTACCTGCCTTTTAAATAATGTAATTATATGAAAAAAAAAAATTTATTGAGATTTAGCTAATAGACAATAATTCATCCAAGTCTCAGCTATATATATTGCACAGTATCTATAATTATCATATTTGAAAAGATATTCATAATTATTCATAATATGTTATTGTAAAATTATGAATTGTAAACCATAATTTTTATTCAGAAAACAAAGTGACTTCTCAAAACTTTTTTTTCTTTTAACAATTGACTTCCAAAAACTAGTCTTATGGATATTCACTTTCGCATATGGTTTCAACAAAAGAGCGCTGTTTCTCTATCAATTCTTACCCATTGTCTTCTTTTTTTTTTTTTCTTTTTTCTTTTACTTAAGTGGCTATAAATGACTCGGATCGTTAATTTGATCAATTTAATTCGAAAATTTATTTAAATCCAATCCGATTTATTACTGATCCGTTTATGATCGCACTTGACTCGTAAAAGAATTAGACTTGACTCATTTATGATCCACTTGTGACCTATTTACCTTATGATTTTTACTTAATGTAATTATGAAAATAATTATTTTTATAGATTATGAAGATACTTTTTTTATTTTTTAAAAAATCATACGACTTGACTCATTTAATCCATGATCCGTTTATGAACCATTCAATAATAATTCTTTTAGATAATGATCTAACATTACTAGTTTACGACTCATAATTTTTTCACCCATTTATGACTCTGTCATAATTTGATCTAAACATGACACCCTTCAATCGTCTGTCACTTACAACAATATAAATAGCTTTTTATCTGATTTATTATAATGTCAATCGTTTTAAATTAATGAATAATGATTTAATATGCATTTTTTGATAAAATTTTAATTACAAACTTTATATACCTTTGATTGAATCTAATTTTTAAACAAAAAAAAATTGAATTTTATGCACTGTTAGCATTGTGATCTTTTTATTATATTTATATAGCATACAATTTATTATTTCTTATTAAAATTTTTTATTTTTCTTTAAAATGTATTTTATTCTCATTAAAATTTATTAAATTAATATTATAATTTTTTGATTTTATAAAATTAATGAATCGCATGCAACATTATATGCACAATTGACTAATAATGTGTAAAATCAATGCATTCTTTACTCGTGAATTACAGGTTGGACTGCATTTTACAAAGTGAATATATATTTCACCTCTAAATTTATAAATTTTCTTTCATATTTTTTATTTTTTTATGACATATAATACATATGTACTTTATAAAATGATTTACTATTTTTTTAACATGCGACATTAAATAAAAATTTTAATTTTAAAAAATTTTTAGGATGGTAATAATTAAATATTTTACAAATTTTAAAGAAATAATATATTATTTTTATTAAATTTATAAAATAATAGAGATTACATTATTTTTATTTTTTTATTCGATACAGTTTAATCCGTCTGATCGCAAAGTGAGACTGGAGCCCAGGCCTAATTTTGGAATTACGGTTTAGGATAGGAAGTTTCCAAGGATCTGATATCAAATTCCGGAGAAGGGAGGTGCAATAAAAACAAGAGAAGACAATTTGCAGGCAGAGTCAATTCTACCACTAATCCAAAACCTCATCAACAAGAAGACGAAGACGAAGAAGAAGAAGAAGGAAAAGAGAAAAACGAATAGCTGATCGGTAGTCGGCCGGCGATGGATCCTCGGTCTCCTTACCTTCACCAGAATAGGTACGCCTCTCGCCCTCCTCATCATCAACCCCAACCCCAACCCTATCCTCATACTTATTTGCATTCAAACCCCAATGTCTATGGGCACGGGTCCCATCACTCCAGTCTCCCTGCTGCGCCACCTCTATCTCTCCGACCGCCACCACCTGCGGCACCGGCACAATTCCACATTGTCCCTGCCCAACCCCAATTCATTCCCCAAAATTCTCATCTCTCCTATAATTCCAATAGCCTTAATTATAATAATCACCCTCGATCACACCCCGATGTCCCTAATTTTACCCCCTCCCCTCGGGTTTTGCAGCAGAAACCCTACGACGATGACCTTTCACGTCGTCTGCCTGATAATATCCGAGAAAGACAGTCATCAAGGGTTTTGCCCGATAGATGGCCGCCGGAGAGGCCCTGCTCTTCCGCCAACTTGAATCCAGATTCATACCGACGTCAATTAGTGAACCAGCAAGTGTCCCCTATGAAGGTTAGGCATGGCTTAGAAGGTAGTTCTAGGTTTGTGGAGGAACATAACATCGGAATGGAAATTAGACGACAGGACGAATTTTTATTGCGTCGTGGTGATGACAATTATCAACGGCGTAGTCAATTTGGGTCCGCTTCCGATAGATCTTCAAGGGATTTCCATACTCCATCTAATCAAATGAATCACGGTTCAGCTTATGAGAATTTGCGTAGTTTGCCATATGATGATGGGGTGAGTGAGAATCAGAGAGGGGTACATGATAGAGAGCTCAGCAGAGTTGTACATGGTTCGTTTGTTGATAGGGGCATTCATGAGATTGGTGCTCCTGAAAGAGTTCAAATTGTTACCGGGAAACGTGATCATTATAGGAGCAGAGAAGCGGAAGCAGAGCTTGAAAGGCATACCGGGAAGGGAAGTAGAGAGGGCAGTTATGAGTATAATCGGACTCCAAGGAAGCAGCCACAGAAAAAGAGCGTTCTTCTTAGGATTCAAAAGCCTAATTATAGGAATAAAGAGGAAGAGAGGGTGCATTATTACTTCGATGATAGTAAATCTTCTTCATTCAGAGGAAGGGATCAGAATGTATATCCAGATCGAGGAATGGGACAGCAAGTGAGAGAAGGAAGCCCTGTAGAGCTTGATGTTTCTTTTAAGTCCAATGCATTGGTAGCCAAGGCTATTGTGACGCCTTGTGCAAGTTCTGCGGCAGTTTCTGATTCGGATTCTACACCGAGGAATGGAAAAATAAGGAAAGTATTGGTCTTTAATAAGGATAGTTTAAGTTCATCACCAATTAAATCCAGTGAACAAACCGTAAAGGTAGATAATGCTATATCTGAAGTAAATAAAACTCCCAGTTCTGACAAGGGCCTAAAACAGCTCAAAGAGGAACTTAAAGCTTCTGGTATTGGTAATCCACAGGATATGGGCCCCCCGCCTGGTTCCAGTGGGATTAAACTCCCTCTTGGAGAGAGTCAAGTTGAGAGTTCTTCTAAGGGCATAGTGTCAAAAGAGGTTGGAACTAATGTTGCTTCTGATAAAACATCTTCTCTCAAGGTTGCAAAGAAGAAAAAAATTGTGAAGAGAATAGTTAAAAAAGTTGTAAATCCTAATTTGAGTTCTTCAAGTTCACAGCATACAAAAAAATGTGATGAGCCTGTCATGCCAGATAACGTTGCTCATAGTGTACCGAAATCTTCTCAGGCTGAAAACGATGGTGCTACAGTTTCAGTTTGCACTATTGATTCCCAACCTTGCTCAAATGATATATTTATGCTGCCTGAGAATGACAAACTGGATGGAGTTGCTAAGGCCATGACATCTCAGATTGGCACCAATGCTGGTGCGGGTACAAATATCAAGAGGAAAAGGAGCCGTTCAACATCACCTATTCGCTCTTCAAGTCACGAAGAAATAAAAGTCGACGAAAATATGATCAATTTTGACTATGCCAACAACATGCATGCTATTTCAAATACTGACAAGGATAATAAATCACTGAAAGAAAGTTTTGGATCTGATATTGATCATGTTGAAGATGTTGACAAGCACCAGCATCAGCATGAGGGCTCATCATTGCCTGAGAATAGTAAACCAAGCGGACCTCCCAAGGCGCTGCTTCCAGCTAATGGTAATGCTGCTCTTGGGTCCTCAAGTCTGGAGAAAATAAAAACTTACAAGGGTTCCTCAAGTTCATGTAACGCAGTCTTGGGCTATGGCTCTGATAATGATTCAATTAGCTCCAGGGAGGGAGTTACTGTTTCTGACAATGGGGCAACAGATTTTGTTTGTAAGCAGCTCTGTATGCATCCAGATTCATCTGTTGGGAATGTTAGTCTAGGTGAAACTTTAAGTCATAGTTATTATGTAGGAAACAGCAAAGTGGCCTGGAAATCCAATTCTGTGGAAACAACAATTCAGAATGTTGCTTCAGGTGCAATCTGCTCCAATGAAGGGGCAAGGACTGTTTCTGTTTCTGACAGTGGCCCTATTATTTCAGGAGATGTCTACTCTTCCAGCCATGGGACTAGGATTGGCAAGCGGCCATCTCCAGATTTTGCTAGCATATCAATTGAAAATATTTCTGTAGGAGGATCACTAAATCATGTAGCTTCTACTGTTGGCAGTGAGGAGGATATATCCAACTTTAAGAAGGGTGATAAAAAAGTTGAAACGCCTCAGCTAGATTTGCCAAAGTCAGGGTCAAATGACCTGTGTTTGGAGCCTGTAAATAGGGTTAGCTCTGATTGTTGGGTGGATACAACCCTAAGACTGTCTTTCAAAGATTCGTCTCTGCCAGGGGTTACGGTTTCTAGTGATGGCAGTACTGGGGTGCAACCCTGTAGAGATGGAGTCAGTGTTTTCCCGAAGGAAAATGCGATGGATGTTTCAGAGGCTGTTGTTTTGTCACCTAAACAAAAGAAAAGAAAATTCTGTGGTTCACAGCTAAAATTGTCTTGGGCAATAACATCTGATGTGAATGAGGAACCAATAACTTCTGATATTTCAGCATCAAGTGCCGAAGTTCCACCCACTTCTCGTAGCGGTCCAAGTCTGCCAGAAGCGGAAGCTATAGTGGCTGCTTTGGATCCTTTGTCTAGTTCTGATTTCCCACCTCTGCAGAAGGAAGTCAATGAATCACCAGCTAATTTTTCTGGAGGGTGTCATAACACTGTGGCTTCATTTAGTGATGCCCTTGATGATGGTGACGATCTGGGAAGTGTTTGTTTGTGTTCAACTGTTGAGGAGTTATCTGTTCCAAAAAGGCAATCCCCCTGTCCATCAGAATTGGAAGGAGGGCAATATGCAGATGAAACCACAGTTTTTGATGGAAGTAGTCATCATATCAACTCTACTCATGTAGAAAATGTTGAGGGAGAAAGAATGGATGTAGATGCTGCAGAAGAGGAAGCTATTATTGGCAGTGGTACTGCTCAATGTCAATTTCCTTCAGACAATCAGTCTTTGAGCTTGGTTGAAAGATCGCCAACTACTAATGTGGATAATGAGGGCAGTCATCATGTGAAGAATGATTTATCTTTTGTGTTGTCTTCACCAAGAGATGGTAATGGAGTTTCTGCTATCAACTCTGCTGGTGAAGTTTTGGGACTTGTGCCTGATACATTATCTGACATGGATTTTCTTGAAGCATCGCCTGATATTTTGAGCAAATCAGATGGTCAACTTTCTGTTGAAAAGGTTTGTGCAGATGATGAGATCCCAAGGGAGCCTGCAATTCAGGGGGGGCCTAACTTGTATTCTGCTACTTCTGGGCCACTGGATACTGAACTTACTTTAAACTCAGATCATGCAGCTAAAAATGCTCACTCATTAAGTGATAAGACAGGAACATTACCACCATTTGATTCCAAAGATAGCACTCAAAGTGCCATGAGTGCAGGAATATATGGGAGAAAAAACCAGCCCAGCCAGGCTGTTTCTAAGATTTATTCAGGTCGCACAACTGTTGCTTTTACTGCTTCAAAAAAAGCCTCTTCTTCTGCTAAAATCTCAAAACCTCGAACATGGCATCGAACTGATAGTACCACTTCACCTATGCTAGGAAACAAGGCTGTTTCCACCATTGTTCCTACTCAAAGGCAGTTTCCTAAAAATGTCATAAAATTCCAGAGCACCTCTTACATTCGCAAGGGTAACAGCCTTGTCAGAAAACCTACTGCTGTGCCTTCTTCTTCCCACACTTCTCATAGTTTTAGTCCATCCATATATCAGCAGAACTCCTTAGGTACAGATGAAGTGAAGAAGAATACTGATTCTGAAAATAGAATTGTTGTTGCTGAGCCACCCAATGTTGGGAGAATGTCAGTGAATGCTTCTTTTGAGAGACCCGGAACACCACCATTAACCTGTGTTGCTGAAAGACCAAATCATGCTAGCAGTTCTTTGGGGGATTGTATGACTTCCTCATCAGCAGAGCTGCTAGATTATAGTGCTGCTGAGACTTTGTCAGATCCTGTGATTTGTGTCAGAAATAATGATGTGCAAAAATCTTCTGAAGATGCAACAAAGGTTCCAGAAAATTCCACAGTAGAAATTGGCCAAATTAACATTTTAGATTGCCATAGTGAGCTAAAAGATGGGAATATGGTGAATTCAAATGCCAGCAGTATAACATGTGTTGAGCAAAAATCAAGTCAGTCCGTTGCAACTTCAAATCCTTGTTCATTGCCAGTAAAGAAACCCCATAGCACTCCAGCCATTCCCTCTGATGGCTATTACAAGAAGAGAAAAAATCAGCTTATTAGGACCTCTCAGGAGAATCAAGTAAAGTTGACAGCCACCATGCCTGATGGAAGTGTGAATTCTGATGTACAAACTCTTGATAACAATACTTCCTGCAGAAGTTTGACCAAGAGACGGTTGTACAAAGGTGTGTTGCGTGAAATCCCCCTTTTTTTTCTTCCTTCATTTCACTTAATACTATTGTGTCATAACTATTAATTTAGTTGAGGACTTCATTTTTCTATTTTCTGCCCTTCTGGGTCTTGTTGCTCTCAGAGCTTGATTGATTTAATAAAAATTGGATGTATTAAATTTGAAGTTATCAAATCTCTCAGTAGAAGAAACTTATGTCGAAGGAAAAACTTCTCTGTCTTGCCTCATTTTTTCATGGGAGGTGTCATTTTAGAGAGTGAAGGATGGTTCACATTTCCACAATGCTGTATGATTGCTGAAGACAAAAGCACTTATTACAGTTATTAGGTTTCCTTCATGGTCACTCCCTTCTGATTATGAGTTTGTCTTGAGAAATTGATGGGGAGCAAAGTTGCATGTGCTTATTTTTGCGTCACTTATTTTTGGAACCTGGATGGAGTGATACGAGATAATCTTTTGTACGTGAGACTGCTATGTGGCTCTTGTAATTTGTTATTGTATGCGAAACCCAAGCATGGACTGTCTAAACTAATTGTGATGCTTAACTTTCTAGACAAAGTGAAAAATTATAAGTTTTCTTCCTGCTTTTACACATGAAGTTCTACATGCATGTCCATATGTCTTCATTTGAACATTTCTTATATCAATTTGAAATGCTTATTGGTTCTATGTTTTGGCTTTTGAATTTATTCTAAAGTTCTTTATGAAGGCTTGCGTAATTTCTTATCTTGCATAATTATTTTATTATGGCAATATGGAAATTAACATTATAGCTAAACATTAATGGCGGGATGGGTAGTAGTGGATCTGATGGACCAGAAGAGTGAATTCAGCTTAGGATATTGTTGCAGTCCCATGTTGTGGATCGGAACACTGCAGCGATAAATCAAGCTCATCAAAGAGAGCTTGTACCTTCAAGCTCATCAAAGGGACCAAGAACCTTCGAGCTCGTTAAAGGGAGCAAAAATCTTAGGGCTCATTAGAGAGAGAACCCAATCTCTTAAAATTTCTTTTAACTTTTTGCTTATTTTATTGATTAAAATTCAACCTCTTTAAATAGAGGTTATAAGCCTAATAAAATAGGAGTTTTTTTTTAAATAGGAAATTATATATTCCTTTCTAATTAAGAAATATTAAAATAGGAAAATAAATACTAAAAATCTGCCATAACTAAAATGACTCTTAAATAAAATAAAATCTTCTAACTAAATAAAATTTCCTAAATAAGATAACTACTAAAAATATAATTTTATATTAATTAATGTTACTCCCTCCCTGAAGAAAGAGCTTGTCCTCAAGCTCAAGACCATTGAGATTAAGCAAGGTTGACATCCAACTTCATTATTTCCATTTTTGACTCAAATATGAGACCCTTGTTACAGTAACAGCTTCTATCTTTTGGAGAAGGGCCTTCAATTCATCACTTTGGTTGTATCGCCCATGGTGTGCAGCTCTAATACCAATTTTTGCAGTCCCATATTGTGGATTGGAACTATACGGCGATAAATCAAGCTCATCAAAGGGACTTTGTACCTTCAAGCTCATTAAAGGAATCAAGAACCTTCGAGCTCGTTAAAGGGAGCAAGAACCTTAGGACTCATTAGAGAGAGAACCCGATCTCTTGGAATTTCTTTTAACTTTTTGCTTATTTTATTGATTAAAATTCAGCCTCTTTAAATAGATATTACAAGCCTAATAAAATAGGAGTTCTTTTCTAAATAGGAAACTATATATTCTTTTCTAATTAAGAAATATTAAAATAGGAAATTAAATACCAAAAATCTGCCATAACTAAAATAACTCCTAAATAAAATAAAATCTTCTAACTAAATAAAATCTCCGAAATAAGATATCTACTAAAAATATAATTATATATTAATTAACAGATATTAAGTTTGAATGTCATTTTATACAGTCCATTTTTAATTTTTCTAATTTATTTTTTGCCTTCTAAGTTCGGCAAATGTCTCTTAGAGCACTTGCATTCCCCAAGGTCATGACTTGAATGAATCTGGAATTATTGTTGGCATGAATTTATTTGTCTTCTTTGGCATGGTATAACTTGGAAAAAAAAAAAAAAGAAATACTGAAGTGGACTGTTCATTTGCAGTTATGACAAAGATGCGTAAGCCTTCAAAATTCTCTTTGGTTTGGACATTGCGAAGTGCTCAGTTATCAGGTGGTGATGGTGATTTATTGCAACATCAAATGATCTTGCCACACTTGTTTCCTTGGAAAAGAGTAACACACCGGAAAAGCTTCATGCCAAATTCAGCTGCCAATTTGATCAGTAGTTCCTCATCTACAATCAGGTATGAATTACACCCATTTCTAAATGTATCTGTTGCTTCTTTCAGTTTTGTCATGCTTGTCCATCTTTTTCCTAAACAATAGTGAATATTTTCTTTTTCAGTAGGAAATTGCTGCTCTTGAGAAAGAGGGACACAGTGTACACAAGGTCAAAACACGGATTTTCACTTAGAAAATCAAAGGTATTAAGTGTTGGTGGATCTAGTTTAAAGTGGTCAAAGTCCATTGAGAGGCAGTCAAAGAAAGCTAATGAGGTCAGTTAGGCTAAACTATGAAGAGAAGTATCTTTTTTCCCAATTTCTTACAGATTTTAAGGTCTGATGATGGTTATTTGGAAGAGTAATGTCACTGTTAATGTTCTATACTGGGCTAACATGCAGGAAGCTACCTTGGCAGTTGCTGAGGCAGATAGGAAGAAAAGAGAAGAGACTAGTGCTTCACGTGTTGTTTCTGGCACCAAAAACAGGAATTATTCTTCTCGTAAGTCAGTTGATAACATAAAGCTTCACCCAGGTAGGAGTGGTCCTGCTGTGGATGTGCAATACAGTAGTTTGTTCATACTCTTCTACATGCTTTTTATGCAGTTTGATGTTGCTGCATTCCATTTGCACCTTAAAACGTGCTGTCTGAGAAGCATTGTTCAATATTAAAGTGTAATACAATGCCATGTAACTTGCTTTCGTTTTGCAGGAGAACGGATATTTCGCATTGGTTCTGTTCGCTATAAAATGGATTCCTCAAGGCGGACCTTGCAGAGGATATCAGGTTGTCTACCTATGAACTCTTTTGCCGTTTAAATTCTAAAAATTTTTTGGACCATCTGTACAAGTAGCTGTATTGGTTCTTGATGTATTTTATGGTACTAGCTTATGAGTACTATGTTGGTTGCATTTCTCTTATAATTACATCAAGCCAGAGCTTTTTTCCTGTATTATATTTTTAGTAAATAGCGCCTCAAGTTACTAGATGCAACATCTGCATCAATGCAAAGATGGACCTTTAAATTCTGCTAGTCTTTTAACCTTGAATTATAGCACTTTGGTTTGATACATCTATTTTGTTATTATTCCTTGTTAAATTTCCCATGCAGTTTTTCCTCCCATATTAAACTGTAGATTGGAATATATAAATTCAGCCATTGTTGTGAGAACAGCAAGATATGCATCAGTTGACAGGTCGTGTATCATGAAGCTACTAGGTGCTATATTCAGTCTTGGGTTAGTTACCCATTGATTTAGCTTCCTCGTAATCTTAATATGTGAGCAATACAAATCATGACATCCTCCTCCCTCTCTTTTTTGAATCAAGAAAAGAGCAAAGATAGTGTCCTATGCTGATGATCTTGTTATGATAGTGACATCTTCCTCATTTGGGTTATGATCTTGATGTATTGCACTGTCATATTATTACACTCGTTTCTTCTAACAAGTAAAAGCTAAGTTCTGTGTAGATGATGACTCGTCAAACTCTGCAGCTCCTCAAACCGAAAAGAATGCCAAGAGTTTTTATGTCCCAAGGAGATTAGTAATCGGAAAAGATGAGTATGTGCTTACACAGTTTTTACTGACTTTTTTTTTTCAATTGATTACAGCTGGAGAAAGATAATCTTAATAACTGAATTTTCAAGAATGCTTAGATGCCATTTTGATTACTTTGTTTCTTGAATGGTCAAGTATAAACGAATTCCACCTTGGCAGATATGTCCGAATTGGCAATGGCAACCAACTTGTTAGAGATCCCAAGAAACGCACTCGCATTTTAGCAAATGAGAAAGTTCGATGGAGCTTGCACACTGTGAGATCACGATTGGCTAGAAAGCGGAAGTACTGTCAGTTTTTTACAAGATTTGGGAAATGCAACAAAGATGATGGAAAATGCCCTTATATTCATGATTCCTCCAAAATTGCAGTGTGCACAAAGTTTCTAAATGGTTTATGTTTTAGTTCTGACTGCAAATTGACTCACAAGGTTTGTAAAAGACTTACGCGAGAAATGTCTTGGGTTTGCCTGTTTGGTGAGATGGCTGTTATGTTGGTATTATTGACACTCATCTTGATTATTTACTTGCAGGTCATTCCAGAAAGAATGCCAGATTGTTCTTACTTCTTGCAAGGTGCTTTATCTATATTCTATTTCTGTTTAATGCATTAGTGGCGATGCAGGATTTTGACAAAATCTTTTGCAGGTATTTGCAACAATAAGAATTGCCCATACAGGCATGTGCATGTTAATCCAGATGCATCAACTTGTGAAGGATTTTTGAGGGGATATTGTGCTGATGGCAATGAGGTATTCACTTTATTATCAAAATTTGACTTGATCCTTTTGGCATCTTATATTTCATCAGTAGCAAAATGCCAGTTTATGAGTCATATTAACTGATCACAATAAAAAAAAAAAAAATTAGAGGGACAGCAAAAAGCATTTTGCCCATTACAAGGGACAATGGGCTCAATGAACTTTTTAAATTGTAACTTTTAAATGGACTTTTATAATTGGGATAGGAATATGCATTTCTTAGTTTTGAGGTTTCAGAATATGGCTTCTGATACAATAACATCTTTTAGCTGAATTCATTTTGATGGAAAACCCTCCCTTGTCTCTCCGCTTACCAATCCTGAGTCAGAGCAACAGCATTTGACTGTTTTGGTTTTGGCTTCTCATCTCTTTGGTAATAAATTTTTGTTTTCAGTCGTGCCTATGGATCTAAATCTCTGGTCTAATATTTTGTTAACATTCTGTGTCTGTAGCAGTTGGGGGCTTTATTCCATCCAAAGCCACAATTTAGTTTGTGCAACATCTGTTGTGCTTCAAAGCTTAAATATGTCTTTCCCTCTCACAACCTTTACTTTGAATTGCTGCTGCTTTATTTTCTTCTATTGTGATCAATATTCTGGAAATGTCCACCCTCCTTTATAGGCTTAAACTACCAAAAGCAGCTCCGAGCTTTTTGTATGGAGCCATATCAATTGATTGTGCTACTGAATATTCATTACGTTGAATGCCTTCAATTTTTGTGTTTGTTAATTATGTAAAAGAATTTGCGCAGCCATATTTCTGTTTGATAACGTATTCTTTCCCTTTTCTTCCATGTGCACACTACCTCACGATGTCTCGAGTGTAAAATTCAATAACTTTGTTATACAGTGTCGGAAGAAGCACAGCTACGTCTGCCCCACTTATGAAGCAACAGGATCCTGTCCTAAAGGATCCAAATGCAAGCTTCACCACCCAAAAAACAGAAGTGAGGGAAAGAAAAGCAAGCGATCGCGAGAGAAGAATGCCAGAGGGCGGTACTTCGGTTCAGGGCATGTTAATGTTTCCAAAACAAGACCTGCAGTTTGCGAAAAGAGTTCAATGCAAGATAATAGTAACATTTGCTTTGAAGGAAGCATTGCTGATTATATCGGCCTTGATTTTAATGATGAAGCTGAAGAAGATAGCGATCCTGCAGAGGAGCAGACATTTTTTAGTCATAGTGATCCCATGGAGTTCCAGTCAGTTGATCTTGATGAGCTAATTAAGCCAATACGTATAATGAATACATGACAACATAAATGAGTACTTTTAATGGTAAACTCTCAAGCTTTATGCCAAGGAAAACTTAGGTATTTGTGCAGGAGGTCAATCGATTTGAGCATACTTATCTCGTATCCGGGATACGTGAATCCTTGTAGAATGACCTAGGTTTAGATAGAATT
>CANXYI011011200.1:0-10619 GCA_948208565.1 Hura crepitans
GGGGGGGGGGGGGGGGGGGGGGGGTGGTGTGAAAAGTAGAGAAAACAAAAAAAAAAAAAAAAAAAAAAAAAAAAAAAAAAAAAAAAAAAAAAAAAAAAAAAAAAAAAAAAAAAAAAAAAATAATAAAAATATTTTAAAAATTATAAAATAAAAAAATAAGGGATAATAAATATGTGTTATGTAAGTTAAAAGGTGGTTATGTATATTAAAAGTGCATGGTATGTGGAAGTGATATTTTATGAAAGTATGGTATGTTATAGGTGAATGCACATGAATATTTTAGTCGTGAGAATGCAATTAAATGTGATAATAATGATGACATGGAAATATAGAAATGATAATAACAACTATGCAAAATTATTGATGCAAAATGGAATGGATAATTTCATGGGGATGACTTGAGAATGGAAATTATGAAGTTAACCAAATGAATAGTGTTTTGCTTATAAAGTGACCTGTAACTCGAGAAGGTGCGTAAGTGCACAATTGCCCATAATTGTAATACATAAATGGTGTCATAACAATAGAAATGACCTATAACTATGTAAGGTAATTGGTAAATAAGATTTGGCCCATATTAGTTAGACACTTATTGGGTGGGTTGACCGGTCAACTAGAGATTAACAGTTACTAAAGACTTTGTGCCTTCAGGGCTATTACTTTAATAATTATGATGGTGGGTGTAGCTGCCAAGGTTAAGACCTTGACCACCACACTAAATGGGTACAGCCATGGCAGTTCTGAGATGGGACCACTACACTAGGCGAGTACAGTCACTGAGGTCTTGATATAGACCACTACACTATGCGAGTGCAGCCACAGCGGTCCTGATGAGGGCCATAACATTATGTAGGGTAGGTGCAACTACCGAGGTCTTGAGATAGGCCACTGCACTAGACGGGTGCAGCCTTCAGAGTTTAAAATATGGGCTAGATTTCCTTTGTAATGCAGTGTTTTAAAGTATAGTCTATCTAATATAGGCCTGAAATAGAATGACATAAATGAATATGAATAATAATGATTGCGATAAAATTATAACATGGCATAATTTAAAAGTATAATAATGTAACTGGGTGAATTTAATTAGACTATAAGATACACTGGTTAATAAATAATAAGACTGGTAAAGAAATAATATAATTACATACAACGAAGTCTGCATACTCACATGATTATACTGTAATATGTTAGTGTAAGAAATGTTTTAATGATCGAACAAAGAACATTGTGTGACTAACTCGTATACAAAATAAAAGTTATTTAATCTCAATTAAGTGAATAGAATTATGGTGACAAGAGTAATACATTAAAGGAAATCAATGTGGTAAATTAAGATGATTATGTAAGAAATGTAAAAGCAAAAAAAACAAACCAAAAAGTTAAATAAATAACATATTATTTTCATAGTGTGAGGTAAATTAATTTAAGAAATGATCATATCGTAATATGTTAGTATGTGAATATAATATAGATGTAAAGAGAAGATGATGTTTATTCAGACACGAATATTATTAACTAAAGTAAACTGATTGAATATGAAATATCGATTACTAAGAAAACTATGAACTTGATTTATATTGTTAATTAGAGAAGGGAAAATTTTATTTATGCTGTATGGATATATGTTTGAATTGCTGAGTATATATCAAACCTAATAACTTATAAGTATTATATGCTGCGACATAAAAATGTTAAAATTTGTTAATGTTATCATATTCATGATGCATGCTTGTTTGCTTGCATGTTATACATATATTTTATTGAATACACAGCTAAGCAATATTGCTTAGTGCACTAGCTTTTGCTGGTGCATAGGTAGTAGACAAGAGTATAAGTTGCAGCCTCAAACAAAGCAGTGTAGGTTAATGAATTTGAATCTAGCAACACATGCACATAGGTGAGTAACATTATTACATTGGCACTTATGTATAAGATAAATAGTAGGCCCTAGATTATATGATTGTAGATAGGTTTTTGTAGTTAATAATAGTAAGTTAAATAATTTAGTGCGATGTCTTTCATCTAGATCTGACAATCGAATCGAGTGAGAGATATAACCATACTAATAATGTACATTTGGCATATTACATAACTATGCACATTTATACTCAAATCTCACATTTCCATACAACAAAATCAATCATTTCCATGCATATCATGCACACATATAAAGTTTACTCAAATTTACATACCTTAAACCACTTTTCATACCTTTTAAGGCTTGCTAGTGCCTTGTTTCCCTTGAATTGCTTCTTTTCCTACACATATTCACATGTTACCTTAGAAAAATTCTCAAAAATTCTAGAAAGCTCTAAATTCAATTCTAATTACATGAATAGCCTTAAAATCCATCCTAGTTTTCATAGCAAAAATAAAAAAAAAAAAATTGAATTTCTATACTTACAAGTCTTGGTGACACTATTCACCAAGGTGAAATTTCTCCCTCCTCAAGCTTCCTTTTGATGTTCTTCCACTCAGAATGATCAAATTAGGTAGTGGAGGTAAATTTTGATGGGTTAGTTATGATATTTGGTAGAAAAATAGAGGAGTTAAAGAAGAAAAGAGTGGAGAGAGGCTCATATGGAAATGGCATTGGCCATAGATGGAAAAAGGGGAAAGATGAAGCCTTTTTGGCACATGTGGGCTTCCTACATGTGCTAGCCCTTAAATATGTATGGCTCGTGGGCCCTGTTCATTTAATGTATTAGTTTTATGGTCTATTTTAGCTCATTTTTATTTAAACTTTGAAAATTTGTTTTAATTTTTCAAAATTTTTAAAAATATTGATTTTAGTGTCAAAAATTCTCAATTAGGCCTACTAAGGGTCGTGTAACATCTTGAGTCAAAACTTTAAAGTCAACCAAGGTTATTATTCACTTATGTAATCTAAAAATTTCGAATAAATACTAAACTACTTTAGAATATTAAAATTCTTTCTCCAATAGACTCATTAGAATTTTAGACCTTTAAGGCAAGCCATTTTTTGGTCCATTTGAACACATCCCAAACCATTCCTAACATAAACTCAACTAATGTCACTATTCATTAGTTTATAGCCTATTTTGATTTATTGGTTATGTTAAATATTTTAATTATTTCATTTTCATCATTTTATGCCCTTTCAAAATTTTATGAGCAGTACTTGCCATTTTGACCATCATGTAGTGCCTCGACGTCCCGAGAACACTAATCATGGCTCATATGTATTGTTCATGGAACTAAGTTTCATGGGCATTACATTTCTTTCACTCTTAAGGAATTTCGTCCTTGAAATTACCTGACGAAAATAGGTGTGGATATTGCACTTTCATCTGTTACTCATTCTCTCATGTTGCTTCCTCTATATTATGGTGCTTCACAACACTTTTACTAGTGTTATGGTTTTGTTTCTTAATTCTTTGACTTCTCTAGCTAACACTTGTACTGATTCCTCTTTATATGTCAAATCTAGCTACACTTGCACTTCCTCTGTAGATTGACATGTAAAGGATTAGATTGATACCTCCTCAACATTTATAGGTGGAATACATAATGTATTTGCTGCAATTTAGATGGCAATGCTAGTCAATAAGCCATTAGTCCCACACGCTCTGTAATCTCATATGAACTGATGAACCTCAGGCTCAATTCCCTTTCTTGCCAAATCTGAGGATCTTCTTCCATGGAGATACTTTTATGAACACTCTATCACCAACTTCATACTTAATATCTCTTCTTTTTAAGTCAGCATAAGACTTCTATCGATTAGTAATAGTTTTCATTGTCTCTTAACTTTTACTTTCTCTTTTGCATCCTTGACTAAATCTAGTCTCATGGGTTTACTCTCACTAGCTTCACTCTAGCGAGGTAGAGTCCTGCACCGTCTACCATACAATGCCTTATACGGTGTCATACTTAAGCTAACTTGATAGCTATTGTTGTAAGAAAACTTAGCTAGTGATAGGTATTGATCCCAGCTTCCTTTAAACTCAATTACACAACTGCATAACATGTCCTCTAATACTTGTATCACTCACTCTAACTGTCCATCAGTCTATGGATGAAAAGTTGTACTGAAGGCTAATCGAGTTCCCAAAGTATCTTATAACTTCTTTTAGAATCTAAAAATACAGCGTGGATCCCGATCTAATATTATAGTTATTGGCACTCTATGTAGTCTTACAATCTCATTTATATACAGTTGTGCCAACCTATCCAATGAATAGTCCATTTTGACAGGAATGAAATGAGCTATCTTGGTCAGTTTATCCACTATCACCCATACAACATCGCATTTACTTCTTATCATTGGCAATTCCATGACAAAGTCTAAAGTAATCTTTTCGTACTTCCACTTTGGAATTGCTATAGGATGTAACAATCCATATGGAACTTGATGTTCAGCTTTCACTTGCTGACAAACATTTAGCCATATAATTTGCCATATCTCACTTCATTCTTGACCTCCAGTAGTAAGGTTTCAAGTTCAAATATATTTTTGTACTCCCTAGATACATAACATATGGAGCTTTATGAGTCTCTTACAATATTTACTTCCTTAACTTATCAATCTTGAATACACACAATCTGTCCTGATAATAGAGGCATTCAACCTCCTTAAGTTCAAATCCAATGTCCTTCCCTTCTTTAACTTTACTTATCAATTATTTAATCTGTTCATCTCGTTTCTGTGCTTCTTTTATTTGCTGCCTATAATCAGGTTTCATTTGCAATTATGCTAAGATCACATTATTTGGAGTATATTCTACTCAAGCATTCATAGATTTCATAGTAGCAATAAACTTCCAACTCAAAGCATCCACAACTACATTTGTTTCCCTAGATTGTAGTCAATCAAGCAATCATAATCTTTTATCAACTCCATCCAATATCATTGTCTCAAATTCAATTCTTTCTGCATAGGAAGGTACTTTAAACTTTTGTGATCGGTGTAAATGTAACACCTCTCACCATACAAATAATATCTCTATACTTTTAAAGCAAACCCTATTATAGCCAATTCCAAATCATATGTTAGGCAGTTCTGTTCATGTGGCTTCAATTATCTCAAGACATAAGGTATCACCTTTCCCTTTTGCATCAGTACACACCTAAGCCCATTGTGTGAAGTATCACTATATATCACAAAGTTTTTCCCTTGCTCAGGCTATGTAAGAATAGGAATTTCAATCAACATTGCTTTAAGTCTATCAAAACTTGCTTGGCACTTGTCATCCTAGACAAATTTTACATCTTTTCTGAACAGTTTTGTGAGTGGTGTCGCAATCATAGAAAATCCTTTCACAAATCTCCTGTAATATCTTGCCAATCCTAGGAAACTACGGATCTCTATCATATTCCTAGGAGGCTTCTAGTCCATCACACCTCTTACTTTACTTAGATTAACTCTAATTCCATCTGTTGATGCAATATGGCTTAAGAAGGTTACCTCTATCGAACGGAAATCACACTTACTTAGCTTTGCATACAACTACTTCTCTTTCAATGTCTGTAACACAATTCTCAAGTACTGATCCTATTCTTCCTGACTCTTGGAATACACCAGAATGTCATCAATAAAGACCATAACAAACTAGTCCAAGAAAGCCTTGAAAATTCTATTCATGAGATCCATAAAAGCTATCGGAGCATTAGTGAGCCCAAATGGCATCACTAAAAACTCATAATGCCCTTATCTAGTTCTAAAGGTAGTTTTCAAAATGTTAGATTCCTTAATCCTCAGTTGATAATAACCCGATCTCAAATCAATCTTTGAGAACATACTGGCTCATCTGAGTTGATCAAATAAATCATTAATTCTAGGTAATGGATACTTGTTCTTAACTGTCACATTATTCAACTGCCAATAATCGATACATAATGGGAGCAATCCATCTTTCTTTTTCACAAATAGCACTTGTGCTCCCCAAGGAGAAACAATTAGTCTAATAAAACCCTTTTCTAATAGCTCTTGCAATTGCACTTTTAGCTCTTTCAATTTTGTAGGTGCCATCTGATATGGTGTAATGAACACTGGAGTAGCACTGGGATACACCTTAATCTCAAACTCAACTTCATGCGGTGGTGGCAATCCTAGAAGTTCACAAGGAAAGTCCGATACCATAAGTATCTGATTAAGATTTGGAGTAGGATTATTGGTATCAATGACATAAGCAAGATAAGTTTCACATCCCTTCCGGATGAGTCACCTTACTATTATAGCTAAAATCAGATTAGGCAAGAAATCTCTCTCGCCATAGGCTATCATATCATATCCCTCAGTTGTCTGAAGGGTAAGCTTTCAGACAACTAGCCCATGCCCAAAATAACAACAAACTCGTGGAAGGGAACTTCAATAAGGTTAGCTGAAAACACTATATCTTAGATCATCAGAGGATAACACCTATACACTTAGTTCACTGTCACACTTTATCCAATTGGATTGCTAACTAAAATGTCTACATCTATAGGTTCAGACACTAATCCTCTATCCAATGCTTATGCAGTACATATATATGAATGTATAAATCTTAAATCTATTAATGCCATGCTTTCATGCCATCAATTTCCTATTTTAATACACTTTACATATATCTTAATATATTATCTCATTTTACCATTTACCACATATATTCATCATGCCTTATTTCTTTTCCTCGAGTTCACATTACAAGCCTAATTTCTAGCATAAATACATGTCTCATTCATGTCATACACATAGGCGTATGCCATTTCTTTCATACAACACATGCACATAGGCTTTATTCCTTTATGGCAACATAACCATATAACCAATTTCCATAAACTACACACATATAAACATAATCCACCATTTCCATACACACTTACATGTACACATATCAGGACATGCATGAATTACTTCTAATCCTCATATAGTGTAGCTTAAGTGGAGTACAAACTCCAGACTAGTGTACTCATGTATATTATGCCTAGGAACGACTAAACCTAGGCTCTAATACCACTCAATGTAACACTCTTACCCGATTCTCAAAGAAACTTGATAAGGATGCTAACTTCCCATATAGTCACCCATCCTGAAATTACCCTTAACTTTCATTCATTTAACACTTAGTGATCTCATTATTATTATCATATTTGTCTATTATTTTGTAAACGGTTCATATTATCATCATTATTTTAGCAGTAAAACATTGATAAAAATTTTTGTTTTATTTGAAAAGCATTTTATAGAAAATCGGGCAACATAACGATTACCCACGTTAAAAATAAAAAATTTTCCTATAAAAAAATCACACATCTATATATCAATCATCATTTCACATCTATATGGACCCATCTGGTCCTCTCAATTTAGCATTCACAAATAAGAAATTATTACACATGCATCACAAGTTTTTAGATCCATCATAATACAGAAATTAACAAACCACAATAGACTTTTATATCATTACAGACATATATTTAGTTTGAGTTTCTATTATTATTTACATAAGTTATGATGACATTCATCTTTATATTTCTACTACCCATACCCCATATTTTAGCTATACATGAGTACACACAACTAATTACAAACCAAAAATAGATAGAGAATTGTACCCTAAACATATACTTCAGCTACAGAGGCTTTAATCTTCTTCTACTTTGCTTATCTCCTACCTGCGCATCGGAACACCGATATATTGAGCATAACTTAATGGTGAACTTGAGAAACATATCCATATACACACTCAAATAGATACAATCATACAGTTACAAAATATATATACAATAATACAAATGATCAACAGATATATTTGTTATTCTCACAGTCAAATTATAGTTCATTTTATCACTAGCCTTAATTTTTTTATAATATGACTTAAATTTAATATGGCCCATACCAATGGACTACACCTAAGGACACTATACAATAGAATGAAAATTATGTAGTGGACCATATTTAGACCTCGATAGTGGCACCTACTTATCATATAGTGGCTCAAATTGAACCTCAATGGCTGTACCCGCACTATTGTATAATGGCTCGCATTAAACCTCAGTGGCTATACCCGCGCTATCATATAGTGGCTCACATTAAACCTTCATAACTATACCCGTGCTATGGTGTATAATACAATGGCTCCCATTAAACTTCAGTGGCTATGCCCACGCTATCATGCAGTGGCTCTAATAGAACCTCGATGGTTGCACCCATCCATAATAATAATAAGAATGGTAATAGTTGAATTGATCAAACCTAGCAGTTACTTTAGTCCCTAGTTGACCGATCAACCCATCTAGTGGGTGTCTAACTATACAGGCCTCAAATTCCCATTTTTAATTATTCATTTAGATAATTGTCATTCAACAACATTTAATGTGATATTTAACTATTGATTTGGTCCATTTTTTACCACTTATCATAATAACATTTTTTTAGGTGATCTTCACATTCATATTTCACTAATAATACCATTTATTCATCTCACTTCATTACACATCAAATGTCACATAATTTGGTTCATTTGCATAACTATGTGTGCATGTTCTTCATGATAAAATTTTATGCCACTTAACACATTTCATCACACAATATTTTTGTTCATCAAATACACATCTTGAAATCCATTTTCTACTCATATTTATGCCATTAGCTTACTTGAAAACCAATTACACATACACACACACACTATAGACCATTTGGCCATTTCTTAGACTTCACTTTATATATTCATTTCTTTACAATTCTCACATTTGCATACTCCACATAAATGTACAAATAATGTACATTAAACATCTAATGAATTTACACACATTTACATACATAATTCCAACTTCTATATATAAGAATCACACTTTTTCATAAACAAAGTCATTCACATTCCTTATTCATTTCACATATATACATCACTTTGTTTCATATTACATTACACATAAACATATTCATTTGCACATCCATATGTGCTAGCCATTTTACCTCATAAAAGGATGACAAATGAAGCAATTTCATCAAGTATTCTCGATTTCATTAATGATACATACTTAATCTCCATTTATACCTAAATTACATACCTTTAATGCATTAATAGCTTAACACACATTTACATACACATAAGTGACACCATTCAACCACCTTATGCACACAAAATTACACATTCATTTTCATCCCATTTATAGGTTTCTTATAACCATACTAATAATGCACATTTGACATATTACATAATTATACACATTTATACTCAAATCTCACATTTCCATACAACAAAATCAAGCATTTCCATGCATATCATGCACACACATGAAATTTACTCCAATTTACATACCTTAAACCACTCTCTCACCCTTTAAGGCTTACTAGTGCCTTGTTTCCCTTGAGTTGCTTCTTTTACTACACATATTCACATGTCACCTTAGAAAAATCCTCAAAAATTCTACAAAGCTCTAAATTCAATTCTGATTACATAAATGGCCTTAAAATCTATCCTTATTTTCATAACAAAAAAAATGAATTTTTACACTTATAAGTCTTGGTGACACTATTCACCAAGGTGAAATTTCTCCCTCCTTAAGGATCCTTTTGATATTTTTTCACTTGGAATGATCAAATTAGGTGGTGGAGGTAAATTTTGATGGGTTAATTATGATATTTTATGGAGAAATTGAGGAGGTAAAGAAGAAAAAAGTGGAGAGAGGCTCCCATGGAAATGGCATTAGCCATAGATGGAAAAAGGGGGAAGAGGAAGCCTTTTCGGCACATATGGGCTTCCCATATGTGTTAGCCCTTAAATATGTATGGCCTGTAGGCCCCGCTCACTTAATGCATCGATTTTATGGTCCTTTTTAGTTCGATTTTCATTTAAAATTTGAAATTTAATTTTAATTTTTCAACACCTCTAAAAATATTGATTTTAGTGTCAAAAATTCTCAATTTGGTCCATTAAGGGTCTGCAAAATCTTGAGTCAAAACTCCATATTCAACCTAGGTTACGATTCACTCATATAATCTAAAAAATTAGAATAAATAGTAAATGACTTCAGAATATTAAAATTCTTTCTCCAATAGACTCATTAGAATTTTTAACCTTTAGGGTATGCCATTTTTAGATCTATCCAGACACATCTTGGATCATTCTTGATATAAACTCAACTAATGTCACTATTTATTAGTTTATAGCCTGTTATGATTTATTGGTTTTGCTAAATCTTTTAATTATTTTATTTTCATCATTTTATGGCCCGTTAAAGTTTTACAAGTAGTACTTGCTATTTTAAACATCATGTAGTGCCTCGACATCCTAAAAATACTATTCATGGCTCATATGTACTGTTCATGGAACTAAGTTTCATGGGAATTATGAATAAATGGGAAAATTTTAGAAATATGTTAGTAGCATCAAAAGTGGAGTAAAAATGGGCATTCTCCTTAATATGGCTAGAAATATTACTCGAAAAATAATGAAATATTTTTATGATATAATTAGACATAAATGTGTAATAGGCATAAATGATAATGTAGCTAGGAAATAGTATCGTATAAGGTTATATGTTGATTGAATTATTAGTGAAACTATATAAAATCCATAGAATATATGTATGTAAAAATCCATATGAAACCAAGTAAAGCACTATGGAAAATATTATTAAAGGAAGAAATTAATTATGTAAGTAAGAAAATA
>CANXYI011011286.1:0-10954 GCA_948208565.1 Hura crepitans
GTATGGATAGCATGGTTAGATCTTAAGCTCTAATTGGCTATAGAAATGAGGAATTGACCCCAGACTATAAAAGGACAGACAATAGCAGTGGATGTTGGGAGAGGCATTTTGAATAATTTATCTCCGTAGTTAAAGCATAAAATCCTCTTTAGAAGGGGTGAGAGGCATACATGGCCTATGTTATTGATATGAATGTTTCCAATCCTATTGTTGAACATATCTTGATTGCCTAAAATTTTTTTGAGCTATTCTTTAATAAATTGATAGGTCCACCATCTCAGAAAGAAGTTGACTTTGAATTTGAAGTATATCAAAACATAGCTCTAATCTCATTACTTAGAATGGATGATCATTTTTACTAATTGAGAAGTGTAGGTGCAATCTTAAAGATTGATTTAAGATTTGGGATATCTTCAGTTGAGAATTAAAGAGGCTCACCTCCTTAAAATTATTATTAGAACCTAATCCAGGCATTATGAATTCTTAGTGATGCCGCTTGGGTTCATCTAGGCACCAGTAGTTTTTATAGACTTGATGAATAGGTTTTTCAACTTGATCTAGATCTATTATGATAATGTTCATAAATGATTCTCTAGTGTATTCTAGAAATATGGGAGAACATGAGTAACATCTCAGGGTTGTGTTATAGACCTTGAGAGAGAAATAGTTATATGCCAAGCTCAGTAATTGTGAGCTCTGAATGGAGGAAGTTGCTCTTCTAGGGCATATAACTTTAATAGAAGGGATCAAAATAACCCCAGTAAGGTAAAGACAGGATGGCAAAGAAGTAGCTTATGCTTTGAGATAGTTAAAGTCACCTAAGTTGAATCATCCTACTCAAGATTCAGAGTTAGTTGTTATTGTGTTACTTTAAGGATATGAAAACACTATTAGTATAAAGAGCAATATTATATATATATATATATATATATGTATATATATATATAGGTTATAAGGCTTGAAATACCACCTCACTCAACTGGAGAGAATTGGGGATTAAAAAGGGGGTGGTCGGAGCTGATGAAAGACCATGTTTGTCTGATTAATTACAACCCAAGGGAAACCAAGGTAGTAGCAGATGCTTTAAGCAAAAAGTTATGGTGCCTTTGAAAGATATGTATGCCAAGATGCATCACAGTTCAAAATATGCTATGTTTGCTGAGTTATAGATGAGACCAAATTTTCAGACAACAAATTAAGAGAAATCAGACGAAAGAGTAATAGCTGGCCCGAATAGTAATTAAAGTTAAAGAGGGAAAGCCACAGGGTTTGAGTTAATAAATGATAGATGTCTATATTATCAAGATAGGTTTTGTGTACCTAGTATAGATATCTTGAGGTTACATATATTACGAGAGGCACATGAGACTCCTCATCCTATGTATCTTGGGAGCATACAATTGTGCTTAGACTTGAAGTCTTAACATTGTTGGCCTAATACGAAAAGAATAGGGCAGAATAAGACACAAGGCGTCTTGTAGGTCAACAAGTGGATGTTGAACACCAGGGTCATTCTGGATGGTGGTATCCTATAGCAATGATTGAGTGGAAATAGGGAAAGGTAACTAGGGATTTTGTAATGGGTTTGCCCTTAACTAGAGGGGAATGTAATTTGGTATGAGTGATTGTTACCAGATTAACCAAAATAAGTTCATTTTTATCCTAATCAGGAGAGATTAATCAATAGAAAAGCTAGCTAGACTATATGTGGATGAAATAGTTAGATCATATGGTGCACCAGTGATTACTTTTACTAACAAGAATTTTATCTTTACTCTTAGACTGTGGGAGTAGTTGCAAAAAGCATTAGGCATTGGAGTAGCCTATAGTATAGTTTTCATTTTTGGCTAACGAATAATCAGTGAGGGTGATACAGACACTTAAGTATATGTTATGAACTTATGCTATGGAAATTGGGAGTAGCTGGAACCAGTGCTTATTAATAGAATTTGCTTATGATAATAACTATTGATTTAGTTTGAGAATGGTACCTTCTAAAGTTTCATATGGTAAATGGCACAGAACTCCTCTATGGTGGAGTAAGGTTAAGGAAAGTAAAATTTTTGATATGGATGTGATCAAAATATGGAGGAAAAGTGAAATTGGTCAGAGACTGAAAGCTATGGATGATAGACATTGAAGTATGGACTAATTTAAGACTATGAAAAGGAGTAATTTGAACTATGAAAAGGACCCAACTATGATTTTGCCTCATGAAGCGAGGCAGTAAGGAATAAGTTTATACCATGGGTTAACATGCCATAGAGGCACCATGATACTAAAGAAGCTACTTGGGAGCTAGTGAGATAGATAACAATTTAGTATCCACACTTACTAGCTCTAAGTAATTTCAAGGATGGAATTTTCTTAAAAGGGAAAGAACTATAATGCCCAAGTTTTAAGGCTTCATAAATAGTGCCACTGGGTCCACGAAGTGTGCTCGGGTTTCTAGGTCACTTGAACATAAATCGAGGCAATGACATTTGTCATGAAACTTTGAGGGGCTCTAATTTGATGAAAAAGGCAAAATTTAAAAATTTACAAGAACCAATAATTCATTTTAGACTATGAATTACTAATTTGTGCAATAAAATATAGTTGGGCCGAGAATGAACCGGGATGTGCTCGAACGGACTCAAAAATAGTAGACCCTAAGGTTAAAAAATTCCATTGAGTCCATTGGTGAAAGAATTTTTAAATTCAAAGGTCATTTGCAAATTTTCATAATTTTCTAGTTTGGCATGCAAATTGAGGTAGTCTGAAAACTGCCCTATTGATGGAATTTGGTTGCAAAAGTTTATGAGTATGTAGAGGGGATTGAAATATGAATTTTAAGCCAAACAGTGTAATTTTTTGAGGTTTGTGTGAATTTTGGTAAATTTTTAAAGTTTTCTAAAAAAATCGAGTCGTTTCGGGATGGTTCGGGGGGCTTTGGGACCTACCCACACTAGTACAGTAGGCCTAAGGGCCATGCAAAGTGTACAAGGTTATTGACAAGTGGACTTTTCCACTAAATAAAAGGTAAAAATATTTTTCTTCTTTCTGTCTAGGAGATAATGCCACAATAGATTAGAAAGAGAATTTCATCTTCTTCCTTTAGTCTTTTCTGCAACTTTTGGCTTCTAAATTCAATTTGGGATGTTAGGGAAATTCTAGAAGAAGAAGCATGGAACAAGGAGTCTCTAACAATTAATTAAAATTCTTGGAAATTTACTGGATAGAAGTAGTCAAGTAAGCCTCTATGGTGAGTTTTCATGCCTTCTCCTTGGATTTTCTTAGTTGGTCTTAGTTGTAAATAGTTTTTTGTGATGCCTAACTTCTATGGGGGATATTTATGGCCTTTGTTTGATGTGAATTGGGGCAAGGAAAGCCTTAAGAAAGAGAGGAGAAGACTCTGTAAGGGGCTGGACAACTTGTGGAAGTGAAGGTTTTAAGTATCCTCCTTAGCAAGTAAGTGAATTCCACTATTCACGTCATGCCCTTCGATTTCAGTAGCTTTTCCTTTAAGCTATGGATGGTTTGAATGCATGAGTTTGCTTGGATAGGTGTTTTCATTGAAGGATTTTAGTGTATGGTATAAAGGAATGTGAATTGCATGGTTGATTGATGAAAGGGAAGTAACATACATATAATATTATTATTGGTCGAGAGGTGTACAAATAGTTAAAGTGTACTTTTATTGGTTAAAGCATAAGTTGATGACTTTAGTATGGATATGTAATGGTATTCTTTATGAATTGATTGAAATATACATGATTGGCATCAGTTGTAAGTGTGGTCAAGAGCTTGCATTATCATTGTAAAATGTGTATAGCCTATTTTGTGTGATCCTAAGTAGTGTTAGAGGTTGATAATACAAGTGCCTTAGACCTAGAATGCATGTTTTAATGATATGATATGTGATAAGCTTATATAATACCTTGTGACATGGGAATTGAGTGGTGGCGGAGACATATCTTATGTTTTTGGTATCCTAAATGGCATATATGGCAGTGTACTTAGACTATGGTTAAATGAGTGGTTGTGTAATGAACACATGGAAGTGCATGTATAAGTCTAGAAAGGGGTTGAACTTGAGAGCTATGTTAGTATAAATAGGCATGAAAGTGGTAGAACATGTGTGAAATGAAAATGCCTAAAATAATGTACTTATGTGAGCTATAGTAGCTTAATTTATAATGGCATGAACTTAGGCAAAGTATAACTTAAAATGGCATGTAATATAGGCAAGGAATGGTATGAATGATGAGCTTAAGTTTAGATAGAAAGAATATATGAAAAGTGGCTTGTATTTGCCCTATAGCGGCTATGGTTTGTGTATGAACAATGTGCTTAAGTTATATGCCTAAAATGGCAAGTATAATGTGATATTTTATAATGGCATTTATGCATATATTTTGGTCTTGTTAATGGCCTACTTTTTAGTTATCTTTAGGCCTATGAGTGCATGAAATAACAAGTGAAAACTGCATTGAAATGTGAGGTGAAATAGACTTGAAAAGCTTAGTGAAACCTTGCCACAATAATAATAACTATCCTCAAATGACCATTACCTGAACCAATAAATCCAGTCGACAATAAATGGCATAAAATTGTCAAGTCTTTATGTAATAAAATCTAGCATAATATATGAAAATTATTGGTAGTTATAATCTTGAATATATTCTCTAATAATCCACCTAGTACAGCCTATTTGTGGCTATACCATATCGAGCTAAATTCCAACTATGCCATAAAATTTAAAACTATCTATTTTTCACTTAAGAATATTATTAAAGGTTAATCAATAAAGAAATGGACATAAATTGAGGTTAAATGGCTCATTAGTTAGATAGCCACTAGATGGGTTAACTTATCAAATTAGGGATCTTAGTAGCTTTTACATTATCTATTTTTCAGACAGGCCCGGTACAACGGCCTAGGTCCCTATTAGGGACACTATACTAGACTATTAGATAGACAACTTGCCTTCTTTATCACCTAACACTAGTTCCTTAATGGTTGTAGGTGCAGCGGCATAAGTGCTATAAGGCCACTGCACTAGTCTATTGGATAGACCAGTCTGCTGGGCAAACTCCATTATCCAATTCAACTTATTTTGCTGATGTAGTGGTGTAAGTCTTAGAGGGCCACTGCACTAATCTGTTCGGTAGACACAATCACCCCCATTTATTTTATTTTGCTAGTGCAACATCATAAGTCCCTGAGGGCCACTACACTAATCTATTGGAAAGACTAGTCAGCTAGGTCAACATAATCATGCCATTATTAAGCCTTCAAATAAAGTGAGTACAGCAAAAAAGGCGTCGAAGGGCCACTGTACTTGTCTATTGGATAGACTAGTCTATTGGGCAGACAACACCCTTGCTACTTGCACATTAGGTGCTATAATCTAATTAGATCGATGCATCAGTCAAGGTCCAGAATGCATATGACTACACTACTTTTATTTTCCTCTAGGTCTAGTATATGTCTTTGTCATTTTCCTAACTAGGCCAAAAAAATTAATGAAATAATCAACAATAAATTAAATCAGTGCTAACAAGCAATAAAATGCTTAATTGGGCATAATTATATGTATAATACTATAAAGTGTATAACAAAAGTATTAATTTTATCTATATGGTATTTATGGACTTGAAAGTAAATAGCGATGTAACTTATCTTTAATAATAACTTGAATTTATGATTTATTTGGATTATGATGATAAAATGAATGATTTAGTGGCATGAGTTGTTACTATGGTATTTTGGTAATTTTGCAAAGGTAACATGTGCTACCTTGAAAGATAAATGACTTGAAAGTATATATAGAAATGGCATTGATTCATAACCTAATTGAACTTTAGATTACTGTAAAAGCAAATAAAGAGGCTTATAGATAAAAGGAGGGGTAGTTTGCTCATTTGGTAAAAATATTAAATCATGGGTCCAGTAGATAAAATTAAACACAATTATTACTAATAATAACAAGTATTCAAAAGAGATAGAATTTTAAGATATTATCTGAGTAGTAATTAACCATTGTATATGAAGGGTAGTATTATTATCTTGATGAATGTACCTCTAATTGATAATATAATAACTTGGCTGAATAAATGAATATCACTATTATAGACATGCAAGAGAAGTTGATTGCCATGACTTAAAATACATGAGTTTACCACTGAGTATTATGTGCTCAATGTACCAATTTTTGTGTGTAGGTACTTAGTACCAATGAGCAGCCTCGGTGCGTGTGTAGTCAAGGGTTAGAGGATAGGTAAGTAAAGTTGCCATGTGCATAGGTTATAGTTTTTCACTCATGTACATAGGTGGGGAATAGGTATCTTATAAAAGTTTTTGATCATGTCAAGATAGTATTTTTGTAATGAGTCTCCACTCGACTATCCTAATTGTGTGTAATCACCTTGGTAGGGTAATATGAATTATGAGCCGAAGGCTCTATGTCTATTATTTTCTAATTATAGCCTGAGGCCGATGTTGCTATTTGCCTGATAATGATGATAGGTTGATATTTGAGGGACCAGAAGGATCCAGAAGATGGGAGAATTTACCATAAGTGTTTTATAGGTTGATTCATTTTGGGATAGTGACCCGAGGAACTGTTATGCTATCAAATTTTTAGGAAATGTTTGATTATGTTAAAATCACTATGTAATAACATGAACATGCTAGTATGATCCTAAATGGACTATAGGAATAGACAGGATTGAATTTGGGGTTAGATAGAAGTCAATAATACACAATAAGTAAAAGTTAAATGAATGATTGTGGGAGAAGTTAAATACCATTATCAAATCAAAATTAGGGCCTATTTGAGCCTCAAAGGGTCGGCCTAGATAGACCATATAAAGAATGCACATAAGCCAAGTAATAGGCTTATGGACATAGGGTTGCAAGGGGCCAATTCAATAGGCTCCTATAAGGACTGAGAATTCTTGTTTCATGAATAGTATATCACAAAGCATGAATAGTATCTCTTGAGTATTCAAGGCACCATATGATAACCGAGGGGGAAGTACTAGGCATGAAACTTTGATGGGATAGAAAATAATGAAAATGACATAATTGAAACTTTTAGCATGACCAATAAATCATTTCATGCTGAGATCTATTCAATAGTGACTTTAGTTGGCAATATGTCAAGATAGGCCTAGGATATGCCCAGATGAACTTGAAAATAGCATACCTTGAATGTCAAAAATTTCAAATAATCCATTGGTGTAGGAATTTTAATTTTTTGAGGTCATTTGATATTTATTCAAAATTTCTTAATTACACGAGCGAATAGTTAACCTAGTTCCCTTTGGTGTTTTGGCCCCAAATTTTAGGGCCACTAATTTGGACTTTTGAAAATTTTTTGCACTAAAAGCATGAATTTTAGAGGTCTTGAATAATTAATTTTCATTTTTAAGCATAAAATAAAAATTGGATTAATGTGGATCGTTAGATTAACACGTGGCACGATCTAAATCGTCTATATGTTTAATATAAAAGGGAGCACATGTGTGGAGGTGTCACATGTGCCAACCTCTCTATCTTTTTCCTCCACCACAAAAATGGCTGACGCTACCGCTCCTCTACCTCTCCCTCCCTTTTTTCTTTTTTTCTCCCCTAAATTTAATACGCTTATTTTTCACATCAACCTTCACCTCCACAGCCTCTTTAATGTTATTCTACTAATAGAATTCAAGAAAATTGCATGATTGTGTAGTTTAGAGCACTTGGTAAATAGTGCTATAATTGAGTGTAAGTAGTTCTTTTCCCTTTTTTATTTTATTTTTGGGTAGTACTAAGTGTGTAAAGAATATCCATGTTTTTAGTTTTAAAATTAGTAATGTGTAGGATTGTTGAGGAATTTTAAAATCCTAAAACCTAATATGTGTTGTATAGAATGTATGTGTTTCACTTATGTATTGAAATTGGACATTATATGTATGTGTGTGTAATTACATGTGGCAAGTGTGTTAGTGCAACATGTTGAGCATATTAAGCTTGAATGTGTGGAGATCGCATAAGAAAAGAATGTGAGTGTGTGTGAAGTGCATGGCCAAAGGGTGTCCAATGGAAGAATTATTATGTGCATGTGACGGTAACATGGAAATGGCATGTAAATAAGTTAATAAGTTAATAACAAGAATGATAATGATATGAGGTTAAAGGAAATGATATGTTTACATTTGTGTATGTAATGGCTATGAGGTGTGTGTGTGTATGTTTATGAGGAGTACATTCTGAGGTTTAATGGTAATTGAAATGAAATATGTTTATAGACATGCAAATGAGAGAATGTGATAACTAGAAATGAAGGAAATGAATTATATGCATAATATGTCTATGAAACATTATGGTAAGTGGTGAAAGTAATGTGATATTATTTAAATAAGTTTGGGTAACATAATATGGACACATAATTGCATAAATGCCTAGTACTTACGAGCACATAAAATGGGCCAAATGAATACTGAACCTTAACTTTTTAAGATACCTACAATAATGGCTAAATGAATACAAGAATGTGTACCTAAGTGTTATGGTGTCAATGAAAAGTGAATGAGTCAAGTATGTACTTAATAACCTAAAATAGTGGGTTTTAAAAAATAGTTGATATTGGAACTACCTTATTTAGACACCTACTACATAGGTTGACAAGTCAACTAGGGAGTTTGCAGCTATTGGAGGTTTGATCCTTGAGGATCTTTACCTAATGACATAGCAGGTGCAGCTATCAATGATTGATTTTAGCCTACAAATTTGGGTATTAGGATATCCACATAGATTGATCCCTACTACCTATATTGTTTTAGATATTGGGAGGTCTATATGGGCTAATCCTTGCTATCCATTAATGTTGATTTGGGGATACTAGGAGGTCCTTAAGACTATCCCCTACTATCAATGCTGTTGGGAGGTTTAGCAGGGTTAATCCTTGACACTCTAGTATTAAGAGGTTCCTTTGAGCTGATCTCTATTATCAAGTAGAGATAGGTAAGTGCATCTAGCAAGGCCTAAAATGTGGGCCACTACACATGTTAGATCCCATTGTCTAATGTCTTAAAGCGTAGTCTCTCAAGTATGGGCCTGTGAAATAATAATGAGTAGATAGACATACTATTAAAGGTAAACTTGCATATTCCACTAGAAACACATAATAAAGAGAAAATGGGAGTTACTATCTTAGACTACAACATGGCATGGAATTAAATAAATTGAACCTAATATTGCATTACTGAGTTAAACTCATAACTAGTATTATCAATGAGACAAATATGCATGATTACAAATTGGCACAGAGTTTGTACCATGTATGCATGTATAATTCTTGTTACAGCAAATTCACCACTGAGTGTATATTAAGTGTGTCGATGATCCAATGTATAGGTAATAGGCAGTAGATTGCAATTAGCCTTGATAGACAGATAGCACAGCTGATAACTTTTTCTTGGTATATAAATGCTTTTATTTTTATATTAGTAGTAGGTATGGGAACTTATGTTTAGGTTAGTGGCTAGGGCCTAATTTTTAAATTTATTATGTCTTAGTTTATGATACATTGGTTTTTAAATTATAAAACAAGTTATGTATGCTGAATATAATATATGTGCAGGACAGAATAATTGTCATAATTGAGATGATTGTGTGATAATTGTATGGTGATGTTATTAAATACTATTAAAGGGCTAGAAAGGTCTAGGAGATATGAGATTGATGATGAATAGTCATAGAAGTGCTTTCCCATAGGTTAAAATTTTTGTGTTTTCATGCGGGTAGCCATTATGCTACTAAAACTTCTGGTGAAAAGGTTATACCTAAAATTGTCTGATAATTATTCAACATAGATAAACATAGTAAGAAGAGAGTAAACTAAGATAAATCTTATGGAAATAATCTAAAAAAAATAATAGAATTGTTAAGTCAGTAGTTAAATGAGTATCTGGCTGGGGTAGAATTAGGATTGGTGACCTATTAGAATGGTAGCATTCCTTATCTAGTTAAGATTAAGGATTAGGTAAGGGGTATTACATTAGGCTATATTAGAGTAGGTTTAGGCATTCCTAGGGATGTACTTGAGTACCATTATCTAAATTTTATGTCTATCGAGTGAAGCTACACTGTCTAATGATGATTTTTTTTGTAGTGATTTATGATGAATGAGTGTACACCGTTAGATTAAGGAGAAGAGGTGGCTAGTCATGCACCGATAATGATTTATGAGCCAGCGAGCCTTGCTATTCTAGTACCCTATAGTGCAACATGCCCAGCTTAGGCACAAGCCTCTCCAGCATTGCTATAATAGGTCGTAAACTTAGAAAGACATACCATAACAGTTGCTACTCCACAACTACCATATGTACAACCCCCACAGCTTGTGGGTTTATAGAAGACAAACTTAGAGAGGGTGAAAGAGAAGGGGGCCTTAAACTTTACTAGTGCTATAGAGGATGATGCAATGAGGGCTAAGTATTGGTTGGAGCGAATGACTAGAATCCTATAGTATCTATTATGTACTCTAGAGGAAAACCTAGCATGTGCCACCTCTCTCTTTTATGTATAGCATTCCATTAGTGGGATACTAACCAAAAGAGAAGTGTTGTAGCTAATATGACTTGGGATTTCTTTCTTCAAGAATTTAGGAAGAGGTACATCTTCGAGATATATCTTTACTAGAAGAGATAGGAATTCTTAGATCTGAAGCAAGGTTAGAGGTTAGTATCTGAGTATGAAAGGACTTTACACGTTTAAGTAGATATGCAGAGGAGTTTATTCTTACTGAGGAAAAATGTTGTAAGAGGATCAAAAGGGCTGTAATGTGGAGCTAAAGATGCAGATAGCCACTTCTAAGATTTAAGAGTTTTCTTCCCTAGTGTCAGTAGCTTATGCTATGGAAGAAATGGTAAAGCAAAGAAGAGAGACCTTTTAGAAGAAAAGGTCCTTTAGAATAGGGCAAGCT
>CANXYI011011387.1:0-11953 GCA_948208565.1 Hura crepitans
ATGTAAATAATAACTAAATATTCATTTGTTTCTAGCCTATACATGTCTCACCTCCCCTTTTCATGGCTAAAATTCATTCTTCCCCTTTCTTTGACACCACTTACCCAATCCAATCATCGAGCTCGACTAAGTAATGAACACACAAAAGCATTATCCGAACTCGAACAACTATTATATCTTAACCATGTATTTAAAACATCTTTTGTAAATAATTATCATATGAAAACATAGATTATAAAAAAAAAAAAAACTTCTCAAAAAACTTGGTCACAATTAACTTTTAAGAATCATTGTGTCAAAAATTTGACGACATAACAATTATACCGGGACACTATCCCAAAATAAATAGTAACTTGTAGATTAAAACAACATTTCTATAATCACTTTCAATCACTTTCACAATGTTTATGATCCTCTGATCACTCTAACATCACACATCAACACAAACATATAAATCTTAACCTCAAGAAGAGATATCATTCAACATAGAAAATTTAAATCAACTTTAAAATGGATTACAAACCATGAAATCTAAAAAGATTACATTATACACTATTTTAGGCCTACGATCCCTATAATACATCATATGAGTGCTTAACCTTATACATCATATAATTTTAGATACAAAAACCAAAATTATACCAAAAGAAGTAGTCTTCTCTTGATAATGTTAATGTCTTGAGGCTTGTGCTCAAACTGTCTCTTTACCTATGCATCACAAAACAAATGATGCACTAAGTAATAGCATAGTGGTGTAATCAAATTAAGTTATGCATTTATGCCTTTATCTCAACATATAGAATGCAAAAGATCATAAGCATTCATAATATTATATTAAATGCCACATTAACCATAACATTCATTAGTCTATTTACATAACATAAATCATGCTTAATCCATATCACAAGTCATGCATTATACATAAAAATATGCCAAATTCATAACAACATATCTTAAGTGATTAAGTTCCATTAAACTTATTTTCTTATGTCCATTTTAGAGTAAAAAGAATATCTATAGATGCCTCACTTTTTGGCTTATGATGATAACTAGAGATAGGCTTAAGCAATGAGATAAGCAACTTGAAATCTAAGTTTGCATGAACTAATATGGCCTAAGTCTACCTAGACTTAATGCTATGAGGTTTGCATCATAGCTAGCCTAGACCAATTGAGCCTAAAGCCCAAGATTTGTATGAACAAGCCAAACCCTAGGTCTGCATAGACTAAATCTAACCTGGCCCAAGAACTAGAAAAAAGCCCATGGACTGGTAGGAAAACCCATGCCTAAGTCTACACAGACTTAGTTGAACAAATCCACATAGACTTACCAACACAAAAACTTTTAAAAGGGTAAGATTCCTATCCAAGTGTTGAATCCTAGTCCTAAAGGGATTCTACCAACTCTAAATGAGATATCTTAACCCTAATCCTATAAATACCCTCTTAAGGGTGTGTATGGGTGAGAGGATCAAGGAGAAGCTTAAAGGGAAGCAATTTTAAGCAGCCAAAAACCTTTGTCCATGAGTTCAGGCAAGAATTCCAAAAAGGAATTGGTCTATTAGTCTTAATAGCCCACATTCAAAATAATCTTTTCTAAACTCTTGTACTTTGCATTATTGCTTGAATTCTACTTACAAGGGTAAAATCTAAGGCCCTTCATTGTATATATTCTTACTATATTCATAAACCTATGATCTCCAAGGATTGATCATAAGTGAGGTGATTCTACATAATCCCTACCTTGATTATAGGAGTAGGTCATCATTTTAAGTCATGTTATACTATAAAATTGATTGTCATTATATCATAATCATTATGTTATGTTCGTCCTAATCGCATGGACCTATCTATAAGCATAATGAAGTCTACATGGACTATCTTGTTTATATATATGTTGTCTGCACAGACTTACATTTGATAATAGTGTCTTATTTGTCTTATCGTGTTTTAATGTATTCTACTTACTGTATTGACATAATACTTTGATGCTATCATATTGTGTAAATATTCCATCCTATAATATGTATATTGTTGACATACTGAAATTGTTGTTTAGTCTGTATGGACTCCCTCTCACAAGGAACACATAATCTTGTCTCATCCTTGTGTATTCTGTCTTTCAAGTTTACACAAGCTCCTTCTCATAAGGAATATAGTCCACACGGACATTTATTTTGATTTCTAGTTTTCACATTTATTCATGTTTCCTTTCCTCTTTGGGAGTCATCATAAATTCTTTATCCGGTATCGTTAAACCTCTTCCTTTGAGTTATATGCAAGTAATCCTTCTCACTAAAATGAAGGGCCAGACGGATATAATGACCCTTATAAATAGTAGTCCCCACGGACACATGCTAAAGCTATATAGGGTTCGTATAGGCTTTACATCGTATAGGTAGGACCAACTATTTTATTTCCTTTGGTTTTGTACTTATTATATCTTTTACATTATTTTGGGATGTAATAGATAGTAAATAACTTGTTTTACATGCTAAAGCCAAAATCTCATATCAAAATGATTTTCTAACTATTTAATTGGTGTTTTTTTAAACTAAATGGTTTTAAGTTTTCTATAATCAAAAGTCACATTGTTAAAATGTATTTTAATAAAGGACAATCTCATAGAGATAGGAGTTAGGCAATTATAGCTAATTCTTATGGAATTATGGGTAATTATCAGGTCAAATAATAATAAATCCATGACCCACTTTCTAGATGTACAATATACTTTGTTGTTTTCTTTAAATACCACTAATTTACTTCTTATACATGAAAAAGTGACATAACTACTTTAAATATAATTCATGTTTACTTGTAAAGGGGATTGATAAACATTACAATATTCAAAGAAGGTATATTCTTGGGGCATAAATAAGATATGAATTTTTAACCTTTCTAGTATAAAAGATCAGAGGTCCTAGTGTAGAGCCCAAGTGGTGACTCCACTAACTACTCTCATCCATGATAAAATACTTAATCTCTACAGTGGCGACTCATCTAGGGACTGAGAATCTTAATATAAAAATGCCCAAATAATATGTCATCCAAATATTCTAATTTTTATCAGTCTCATGCATTTCACTCTTTTATATATTGTGTCTTAATTACCCTGGATGATGTTGTGAACCATGACTCTATTTTTCATTCAAGAATGGGGAAATGCTAGCATATCCATCACTCATAAGACTTGTGCCTTCGGGTATATGAAAAAGTGAACTAATCAGTCACTATTATCTATGATTGGAAAAACCCATTAGGAGGGACCTCTACTTATAGGAGCCTTAAGCCTTTTGACTACACCATAAACTAATATAGTCAAACTTAGTAATTTCCTTTAGGTTACATAACCCTAAGTGCTTGCGATTGCATTATGGTTGATATATAGGCCTATTATGTTTCACCTCATTTAAAGTGGGGGTGAGCCCATTGTGCTTTTTTGTCTAGGATAGGCCTAACCTAATTTCACTTCGAATAAGATTTAAATATCATAAGCCATTGTATTTGCTTGTGCTTTAAATACAAGAGGTCATTAGGCCTAATATAGCCTATAAGCAAACCTATACATCCCTCGATGATGCTTAGGCAATCCCACCTAGGAAAGAACTAGCTTGACCGTGTATGGTAGAATAAGGTTCGAAGGTTTATTGCATGTGTTTGTCTCCATTACACCATGAACATTTATTACATGTCATGCATTGTTAATATTGTACATACATTATCCCTAAACCCTTGTTTTTGATAGTCACCATTGATTTTTCATTTATTGCTCAGTGGAAATGGATAAGCAAGCACCTCAATAGAACTAGCGAAGCAGTATCACTTCAATCAAAGTGAGGAACTATGTCTACCAATGAGTACATAACCAAAGACATATACATAGAGGTAATGAATAAGATAGAGAATAAGATGGTGGTAGTTGTAACAAATGCCCTGTCTTATATCCATAGCTAGAAAGAAGTAGGTCAAACTTTAGCCACTCACAACATAAAAAAAGTAGAGGATGGAGGAGATGACCAGTCTTTTGATGATGAAGTTCCACAGGTCACCAAGTCATACCACAAGGTTCCCCTTTCTAAGGTAGTTGAGGATGACCAGTTAAAAAAGCTCAATGAGAAGATGGAAGCCATGACTAGGCTAGTCATAGAGGGCAAAGACATTAACATTAATGATATCAACTTAAGGCCTGATCAAGCAATGCCTTATAGGTTTAAAATGCCTAACTTGAGTAAGTTTGATGGCACGACTGACCCCTGTACTCACTTGAAGTAGTATGTTATTACTATGAGAGCTACTCACCTCTTTAAGGATCAAATTATGAGTTTGTTCAGTATGTCTCTCATAAGCCAAGCATTGGACTGGTATCATTACCAAGAGAAGAGGGTTAAAGAAGACTGGAATGAATTAGCATGGGCATTTAGTAAACAGTACTCTAATAATGCCAGTATAGAGATTACATTAAAAGATCTAGAATTGGTGAAGCAAAGACCAAATGAGAGCTTCTCTGATTACTTACAAAGGTAAAGGGATAAGATCTTGAAGATAAGGAATAAGCCTAAGGACATTGATGTTAAACAAGAATACAAATAGTTACATGAATAGTGGGCTCACCGCTCAAGCTATCAGCACTTGGGAACAACTGAAAGACATTGCCATTGACTTAGAGGCAAATTACTAAAATAAGGAGTTCAAAAGGACGAATAACCCCACTTTCACAAGTAATAATGCTAGGGGTGCAAATAAGATAGGTGATGTGCAAGCTATCCAAGGCAAGAGATATTCTATCTGGGTAAATCTCTATCATGGTGTTTGAGAAGACTCACCAAAAAGGGTAAGTTACAACCACTTCCACCTCAGTCACTCAATGGACTATTACACCCTAATCACTAATAAACTAGACATCTTACTAATAACTATAAACTCCTTAGAAAAGTGATCCAAAACCTTATAATTTCCAAACAAATACTTAATCATAAAGCCACCTAAACACAAGCCGCTTGCCTTCTTAAATATGGACTACCTAAAGAATACGTGCTTAAAAATATTTATGGGTCTGACTAAGAGATTTATAAAAGGGTGAGAGAGAGTGAATCCATCCTTCTAACCAACTTTTGGGAGAGTGAGAGTGATAGTGAACCTAGGGAGAGCAAAAACTTCTGGGATAAATCTTTTGATGAAAATTTTGAAGTGGGAAAAAGAGAGCCACTCAGGGTTGAGGGAGAAGCGATAGAAAGAGTTGAAAAGAACGATCAGATCCTACTTGAGAAAGAGCCTAAAACCAAGAAAGATGAGAATGAGGAAGTGCTAAAATAACTCAAAAAAACCTCAGCTAATATTAGCATTTGGGACTTGCTAATGAAATCTAAAGACCAAAGGCCGAAGGTAGTTGAAACCTTAGGTTAAGTTGCTGTATCTACTGTTATTACCCGTAATGAGCTATTACAGGTGATAAAAATAGGTAAGACAACCCTTATCATCTTTTTTTATGCTAACTTTCCCCTGGAAAGAAAGTAACATAACTGGCCTCTTTTCATTAAGGCCAAAGTAAATAGGAAAAAAATGGGATGTGCCATAGACAATGATGGTTCCTTATCATGTGTCTTCTCAACTAAAATCTTATCTGATTTAAGAATTAAGAAGGAAGATCTAACACCTTTAATATCAAGGCATACAATGATAAAAAAAAGACAAGTTGAAGGTTCTTTCAACATTAAGGTTCAAGTGAAGCCAATTGTAGATGAGGTAGAATTTACTATGATTGATATCCCAGCTACATTCTCTGTTTTGCTAGAGAGACCTTAGTTCCATAAACTTAGAGGAGTGCCTTCTACCTTGCACCAAATGATCAAGTTCTCGCATGAAGGCAACATTATTATCATAATGGCTAAAATTGATCATGTTATTTCTACCTTGGTTATTGCTAATCATCTTTTCACTGGATTTCACATTGCTAGGATTTATGAAGACTATATGCACCCTGCTATATCCAAGATGATAAAGAGGATGGATTTCTTACCTAGTACTAGTTTAGGGAAGAATTTGCAAGGCATAACTGAGCACCTACAATGTTACACCTAGAAGGACATAAGAGGATTGTGATACGATCCAAGTGAAAGGGAGAATCTAAAGAAAAGGAATAATTTGTTAAGCAAAAAATTACAAGGTATGATGGGACTCCAGAACCTATGGTAATAGATGTATGTTATAAGTCGGGTTTTGAGATTTTTGTAGATGTCATTGATTGGGAATCAGGCAACCTTACTCAGATCCAGTGGATAGAAAAAGTACTTCTTAAGCTACCAGCTATTGAAGAAGTCTATTCTAACTCTCCTGAGATTATGTCTAATTTAGACATAGATTCTCATTTACTTATTGATGAGTTATATCTTTATGACTTCTTTGAGGCAAATAATCTTTTTTCCAATAAAATGAACAATGAGTTTGCTTATTTGTGCGTTGTTTTTCCTAACAATAGCATACATCTAAGTAATCATTACATGAGCTTTTTTTACATTAACTGCATTAAAATTAATCTGTTTAATCTTGGCACAAATAAACAACCTAAAAATATATTAATTACCTATGATACTACTATTAATAAAAGAAAAAAATTGACTGACTACTAAAAAATATGAAAGAATCTTTGCTTGGAGTTATAAAGACATGATGTGTATTAATCACAAAGTTGTTAAACATGCCATTCCAACTTATAACCATACCACTCCAATCTATCAAAAGCTCATAATGATAAGACTCGAGTGGGCAAAGAAGGTAAATGAAGAGGTTTTCAAGCTACTTGAGACCAAGTTCATTAAAGAAATTATCTTCCCTACTTGGCTAGCCAATATAGTTATAGTACCTAAGAAGGATAGAAAGGTTAAAATGTGCATTGATTACCAGGACCTAAACAAAGCATACCCTAAGGATGACTTTCCCTCACCCCATATTGATGTACTAGTAGACAGTGCAGCTATGGTAGCTATGTACTCCTTTATTGATGGTTTTTTTGGCGTATAACCAAATTCTGATGAAGGTGATTGACAAATGCAAAATGGCCTTTATAACTAAATGGGGGACACACTATTACAAGGTGATGCCTTTTGTACTAAAGAATGTAAGAGCAACCTATCAATAAATGGCCACTAAGCTTTTCTATGACATGATGCATAAGAAAGTTAAGGTCTATATGGATGATATGATATTGAAGTCTACTAAAAGAAAAGGACATTTCGAAGCATTAGAAAAGTTCTTCTAAAGGTTGGACCAATTCAATATGAAGCTTAACACTAAGAAGCACATTTTTGGAGTCACATCAAGAAAATTGTTGGGATTTATGGTTAGTAGAAATAGGATTAAAGTAGATTTAGATAAGGTAAAAACAATCTTAGAAATGCCTGCCCTTTAATCAAAAAAGGAAGTTAAAGATTTCTTGGGTAAACTGCAATATATTAACCAGTTCATGGCTAAACTTATATTGGTTTGTAAGCCTATACTTAACCTATTATGCAAGGGATAACTAAAGGAATGGAACAAAGAGTGCAAAAAAGCCTTCCAAGCCATCAAATAGTACTTAACCAAACCTCTTATCCTAAGGCCTCCAAAACCTAGAAAATCCTTAATCCTATATCTGGTAGTTAAAGAATCTTCCATAAAAGCCCTTATCATGCAAGCAAATGAGTCTAAGGTAGAAAATGCAGTCTATTACCTAAGTAAGAAATTGTTCCCATATGAATAGAAGTATGTAAAAGTTGAGAATATATGTTTGAGAGTAATTTAGGTCTCCAAAAAGCTACACTACTACTTTCAATCATACAAAGTGGAAGCGATAGCAAAACATAATCCCCTTAAGTACTTGCAAACTGCACCTTTTTTAATAGGTAAGATAGGTTGATGGATTCTACTTTTGCAAGAATTCAACATCTCTTATGTCGTTAAGAAGATGATTAAGGGTTGAGCAATAGCTGAATTCCAAGCATAACACCTAATTAAGGGAAAATAAGAAGCATTCAAGTTTCTAGATGAACACTTGGAAGCAATATCCCAAGAAGGATGGAAAATGTTCTTTGATAAAGCAGTAAACCAAAAAGGTGCAGGAGCTGAGATAATACTCATCAATCTAGAAGGTGAGCAGATGTTCTTAACCAAAAAGTTGGAATTCTAATCAACTAATAATGTCATAAAGTATAAAGCATGCATCTATAGCCTCGAAACTTTATATTAGCTAGGGGCAAAAGTAATGATGTATATAGGGATTTTATGCTAGTCATATAGCAAGTGAAAGGTAATTAAGAGATCAAGGATGAAAGCTTAAGTAAATATGTCAAAATACTCATAGATCTATCTAAAAGATTCAATCAATGCACTTTCCATCACATCCTTAAAAAATAAAATCAAGTTGATAATGCCTAAGCCACTCTGATGTTAGTATCAAAGCTCACCAAAAAAGATTTGCCTAAACCCATATACTTTAGCAAATAGAGATTCCCTTCCTACACAAGTATAGTCAGCACTGTAGCCAAATGAACTAATGTCGACTTACCTTGGTATCATGACATCTAACTATACCTAGAAAATGAACAGTACCTAAACCATGCAACTGAGAAAGATAAGAGGGTCCTACAAAAATTATCAACTCAATTCATTTCCTACCAAGGAATTTTGTACAAAAGGTAGTTAGATGGCACTCAACTCAAATGTGTGGATGAATCAAAAGCTTAAAAAATACTCACAAAGGTGTACAAAGGCATCTGTGGTCCTCACATGAATGGGAGAAACTTGGCTAAGAAGTTCATGCAATTGGGATACTACTAGTTAACCATAGAAATAGATTGCTATAACTTTGTAAAAAAATGCCATAAGTGTAGATCTATGGGAACCTAAGTCACCTACCCCTTAATGACTTGACCAGTTTGTCATCCCCTAGCCATTTTCCACATGACGTGTAGATATAATTAAGGAAATAAGGTCATCAACTACTAAAAGGCACATATATATAGTGGTACCAATTGATTACTTCTCAAGATGGGTTAAAGCTAAATCTTTCAATAAATTAGGGGCAAAGATAGATGGTGAAATTTATTGAAAGAAATATCATTTATAGTATGGATTACCACACCAAGTCATCACAGATAACGGAGTATGGTTTTAGGGTGAAACTGCATAGCTTTTATAGAATTATAGGACTGAGCATCACAAGCCTTCTATGTGCCGACCTTAAACTAATAGGGCAGTTGAAGCAGCCAATAAGAATATCAAGAAAATTTTGCAAAAAAGATAGTTACCTCTAAGAATTGGGTAGACATTTTACCCTTTACACTACAGGGATACAAAATAACTATCAGGATATCTACATAAGCCATACCCTATTCATTGGTTTACGAGATGGAAGTAGTGCTGTCAATAGAAATCGAGGTCTCGTCACTCAAGGTTATGCTAGAAGTAGAAATACTAAAAGTAGAATAGGCTAGAAATAGATATGAATAGTTGGCTTTGACTGATGAAAGTGACTTAAAGCTCTTTATCATATGTAATTATATCAAAAGAGAATCACTATAAACTATAACAAGAAGGTCAATCCTAGTCTCATATAAAAAGGTGATTTGGTACTAAAACAAACTAGGCTTTTATTAATAGATCCTAGAGGAAAGTTCAAGCCTAATTAAAAAGGTACATACTTGGTCAAGAAGATATTCAAACATGAGGGTGTCAAGATTTTAGACTTAAAAGATAATGAATTCTCAGAACCCATCAATATAGATAAGCTAAAGAAGTACTTTTATTGAAAAAAAAAAGTCCATTAAGTTAAAAACCCGAACAGGGTAGCTTAGGTAAAAATTAAGACACCTTGATAAGGTGAAAACTATTAGGCACTTCATATAGAAGTTAGGGGATTTGAGAGAAATTGTCCAATCAAGAAAACCTTTTCAAGGCTAATTGGTAGTGATAGTGCCAATAATGGGAAATTAATATATTTTCCAAGATTAAGCAGCTTAGTTTCAAATGTGATTAGTAGCAAAAAATGTTTTAATCATGATTATTAGTATACAAAATTCAATCAAGTGAGAAAAATCTTACAAGTAATTAAACTCTAAAATTCTAAACACATCTTTTCTTTTCAAACATAAAAGTTTTATCCTCATATTTTCACTTTATTACTAATGTCCTATTATCTCTAGATGTACTTAGAATCCAATCTTTGTAATTATCATGTGTACTTATGTTGATAGTCGCATGATCAAGCACATCTCTCAGTATAGCGTGACACTTCCATAAGTTGGGAAAAAAAGGGAAAGAAATGCCATGCTAAATTTCCACCTTAAAACCCCAAAGGTTTAGAAGGGATCCTTTACAATAGAACAAATTGCCATTGGATCTGAGAAAGGATATAAAATGTAGTATGCCTTATCTGATCAAGAGAACACAACTAGAATGGCAGGATAAAGAAAAATAGGTGATTTTCTACTAAGGACACCCCCAGTGAGTTGCAACAACAGTACTAAAATATTCAGTCCATTGAACACAAGTGTTAAATTTCTTCTCAAGTGTCCTTTCATAATGGTGATTAGGAGCATACTTAATCCAAAGCTTTTCTGGATGAGGTATAAGTAGTCCTAATTTTTCTTACAACTAAATCTAAAAAAAATAAAAAAAGCTATTAGGTTGGAAAATCTGTAAAGGACCACCTAAGCAAAAGTTAGGCAAACCCACTAATGGGAAAACCCTTATGGGAGGGTTAGGCAAAAGTTATAGTTAAAAGAAAAAGAAATAAAGCAAGAGGGAAAACCCATATAGGCTCTCTATGCATACCTGTAAAAGAAGTGGACTTCTAGTTATAAAGTCAATATCCCCTCTCTTTAAATCATTCAATCCTCGAGTGGTTTCAACCAAAAAGACACCAAAAGGATTATGGCTAGATAATATTTCAATTAGAATTTAAAGGACCTTAAAAGCATAAAGCTTTATCTTTGAAAGTGAATACCAACAAGTTGCCAAAGATGTATAGCAAAACACATATAAACCATTCAACTGAGTTAAGGGAAAATTTGTGAGCAAAGTCCAAAATCATTTGCAAAGAAATTAGGCCTACACCTGGAATCACTTTTTGAGCCATTGAAGGAGAAACCCCCAAATCAAAAATAATATCCATAGGATAATGCTTCTCAAAAGAAGGAAAAGCCAAGAGATCATCTAAAGCAATAATATAATTCAAAATAGCTGAGAATTCATCCACTATTAGGATAATTTTTTAATGGTTAAAAATAAGCACATAAAAGATAGGGTCCTAATAATGCACAATGGCATTCAAAAATTTATGGTCAATCCTCACTTTTCTCAAGAACCTAAGAGTAGAAAAGGGAGCAAGGATGTTTGAAGTCCAAGAAGCCTTTGATTCTATGATATTGGACAATTGTTGACTAAAGGAGAGAAACATAGTAAAGTATGGCATAAACAAAGGAGAAGGGAGGTATTTATAGGCCACAACCCTCACTATTCCTTTTTATACAAGGACAAAGAATCCAAAGTATGTGAGGATGTCTATATAGACCTTAGAATATCCAATGTTGATGTCATAGTTTGCACAGACTAACTGAGAGGAGTCCGTAATAGTGTCTGTTGCCAACCAAGAATCATGTAAAAATAAAGTTCACATAGACCTTTATACACCATGTCTGCACACACCAATAATTAGTAAGTTTTGCTAAAAACAACACTCATTTTAGGTTACTAAATCTCTAGAAAAATAGCCATCATAATAATATGGATTGTCATCATTGATATGTAGTGTAAATCCTTAGATAGAGGCAGTGTATGTTATTCAATTATGGCAGTATGTCTTGTCATCAGTTATCACACATTTATATATAAGAATGCAAGTTTGTATTTAAAACAAAAGAGTATGTATTGATATTTATATATACAAAATGTTAGGCCTATTCACCAAAAAAAAAAAGATA
>CANXYI011011420.1:0-10579 GCA_948208565.1 Hura crepitans
GATGGAAGGTCTATACGGACCATGGTTTGAGGTTCATAGGTCTATGCGGACCTAGACTCTGGCTTATCCTAGTTCACTATGAGCCATAGGCCTTATTCCTCTAAGTTAGGTCTATGTTAGTCCATACAGATATAGGCTTTAGTTTATCCTGGTGGACAATGGGTCATGGGATCTGTTCTTCTAAGTTAGGTCTATTTCTATTCATATAGACCATACAGTATCAAGTAGAGGTTAACTTTTACCATGATTGTCCATCTAGATCATGGTTTTAGGTTTCTTGCCTTGTTGCGTGGGCTTTCATAACACCCCCTACCTATTTCTACCTGAAACGGGCAAGAAGTGTCACTTCCCACTGAGGTCACCAATCCTAGGATTTCCTTAAGGGCCTTTCATTTAACTTTTACCTAACTTTGACTACTTTTGACCAAACTTAGCCTTAAGTCCATTCTGATCATTTATTACCTAATTACAGACTATTTTAGTTCAATAAAATACCTATTAGGCATTATCAAACATTTATCAAAAATCAGGCAGCATGACGGCTGCCCTGGTAACTAACCTGCAAAGAAAAGCACTTCTAAATCATCCTCTAGCCTTATACCCCTTCGGGACCCATCTAGTCCTCCAAATCACAGTAAATTAGCATCATATCAAACTTATTTCATCTATTATGAGGTCACAGACCATCAACACACACGTATACAGAAGTAGCTATTCATTTATAAACAAAACTATACAACATTCAGTTGATTAAGGACCTTTATACTTACATCTTGTATCCTATATTAACTATACATCTATGAGTGCAACTCTATGTACAAAAATCCAGAAAGAAAATAGAAAGAAGTACCAAAGAACTCTAAAGCAACTACATTGTCGACGTTGTCTAATGTTGGACTACTCTCTATCGACTACCTACACATCGGAACACCATCATGTTGAGTATGACACTCAGTGGTGGATTAAACCAAATATACTATGTCATGTCATGCAATAGGCACCATGTAATGTTTTGCACACAGAACATCTTTCCTATAGCTCTGAGTCCCTTTATTCCTTTTTTATGTTTACTTATTTGTAAATCTTAACTTTCTTATCATTTACTATCTTATATTACTTTATAGGCCCATACCAGACAGAATACACTTTAAGACACTAAACAACGGGATGTGTCCTATGTAGTGGTCTACTTTTAGGGCTTACGTATCTGTACCTACCTTCTCCGATACTCAAAGACCTGTATTATAGTAGATAGCGAGGACACGTCCGTAGACCACCCTAGTACCTGCACTTGATAGAAATAAGCACCTGTAGTGGATACTTAGGGACTCATCCGTAAATCAATCCCAATCCACAATAAATAACCCATAGGATAGTGGCTTATCATGAAACCTAGGTAGCTGCACTTGCCATAACAACCTGTAAATCTAGCAGTGGGCCCCAGAGGGATTGACTACCTAGCAACTGCTCTATCCCTAGTTAACCGGTCAACCCATTTAATGGGCATCAAACTGATGGGCCATTAACTATTTTAGACTGTTATTACTGTTATTTTACCATTACGTTACCTTTTATAACCATTTTACACAAGTTACTATAACTTTGCCTACGGTCGCAAGTTACTATTCATTTGTTCAGTTTCCATAATTGACACTATTCATTTGGTCAATTTTGCCTTTTATGGTTTTCTTTTCTGATGTCATTCAAATTCTTTTTCTTTTGATTCTTTATCCTATTATTCCTATATTCAATAATTAATATGAGGCATATTACTTTACCATTCTTTTGGTCACATATTCTCACTCAAATAACCCATATTTCTATACCTTATAAAGTACACACTTTAGGTCACTTTATTTGTGATTTTAACATTCAATTTACATACCAATTGCCTCTAATGTTTAACCACACATGCCATACCCATTTTAGTATCATTTTTTGCCACATTAAACCACCATACTTACACATGATATACTTTCCATCTTAACATACGAATCCTAATATTATCACACCAATTACATAATTAAAGTGTTAATTTACCCTATTACATGCATTTACCCTATGTGATCACATTTCCATACAATTTTATGCACCTAAACCCTATCAAACCAAATTGAAATAATGAATTTAGGTTAATCCACATACCTAGGGTGCATTCACACCCCTTTCTCTGCCACTTGTCCCTTGATTTGCTTGCTCCCTCTCACTTGCAATATTAATCCCTAACATACACCAAAATTGGCTTAGAAAAGTCCTAATAATTCATCTATAACTCAAATTTAAATTCTAAAAACATAGGAACACTTAGAATTGCCTAAGCTAACTATATCAAAAATAAAAAAAATGAGATTGAAGTATTTTTGCTTATTTGTGCACTATTCACCCAAGTGGTGAATTATGCAATTTTGGCCTTCATTCTTGAAATTCTTGCTAGAATTGAGGTCCTTAGATGATAGAGGCATAATTTTTAATAATTTTAGGTGAAATTAAGTGGTGTTTAGGAGAAAGAAAATGGCTAAAAATGGTGGCTTCCTATGGTATTCACATTGGCCATAGAGGATTAGTGGGGAAGATGATGATTCTCTCATGTGTAGGCTGATAACACATGTTTAATAACTTATAATGAATGGGTTGGATCCATTAAATTGGGCCAAATATGCCTCAATTACTTTATGTCACTTTTTACTTCGAAAATTCAAAAAATATTTTGTGTCCAAAAATTTCCATTTTAGTTTTAAAATTCCTTGATTATTGGGACTATGGCCCACGTAAAATTTCAACTCAAAATTCCACCGTTGACTTTTTAGTACTATTCACAGCTAGAATAAAATATTCAAAAAAATATCTATTGACCTCAGAAAATTTTAATTCCTTCACTATCATACTCAGTGAAATTTTTGAGGTTCAGGATATGATATTTTCAAGACCATTCGAGCACATTCTCGGGACAGTCCTAGCCCGACCTCATTTTATCTCTGTAAATGGTAGTTCTTATCCTAATATGAATTATTAGTTCTACTAAAATTTTTAATTCATTCGTTTTCCCTATTTTTAGGCCCATTAATGTTTTATGACAAATACACTAGTTATCAGACTCGAAATGACAACCCGTACCATAGGCAACATCACTCGAGCCCCGAAGGTACTATTTAAAAGACCTTGACTATCGGGCATTACAATTCCATTTCCTCATTTAATCAAGGGAAATCTTAATTACATCTAAAACTTCTATTGTTAATAAGCCCTCACGAGTTTTCTTGATTGACTATTTTCTCTCAGCCCCTGATTATTGTATCAGATGACCTTTTTTCAGTTTTTACCCTATCGGGGCCCTAACTTTTAGCAAGGTGACCATTTTTTGATTTTCAATTTATAGGGCTATTTTTCTCTTCTTTTTATCTTTTATTTATCTTTAGCCATAGAACCATTTTAATCTATTTTTGTTCACAAGCTCTTTGAACTCATTTCCATCACAATTTGTAAAGATTGCAATGCCCCTTGGTAATAATTTCTTAAGGATGTATGGTCCTTCCTAATTTGGTTTGAACTTTCCCCTCAGATGTGTTAGACCCAGCCTTATCTGCTTGAGGACTAGTCCCTCTTTTTTTGACTTGTGATTTTTCACACTTTTGATAAAAGTTCATGCTATCCTTTTTTGATAAACTTGATTGTGATAATTAGCTTTTAACTGCTTCTGATGTAACAAGTTTAGTTGTTAGAACCTTTGCTCAACCCAGGCTACTTTAAGAATCTTTACTTCTAGAACCACTCTAAATGTTTGGAGTTCAATCTCTACTAGGAGTACGGAATCTATCCCATATACCAAGGAAAATAGAGTAGCATATCCCCAAAGAGAAAATGGAAGTTTGTCAGCCCCATCTCTGTAAGTTACAACTATCTTAGCTAAGATCTTTTTGACATTCTTGTTTGTTACTTGAACTACCTTGTTGTCCAGTGCTCTATAAAAGAGGATTTATGGTGATGTATCTTGTATTTTTGTAACAGTGCTTTTTGTCTCAGCCTGAAATTAGATGCCGTTATTTGAAACTATGTGGTGTGGATTTCAATTCTGTAAATTAGATTAGTCTTTATAAGTTTAGCCATCTCTTTTACTCCTAATTTCTTAAAGGATTTCACTTTGACCCACTTTGAGAAAAAGTCAATAGTGACCATAATGAAAAGATGCCCATTTGAGGCTATCGAATGTATCTCTTTGGTTATGTCTATTGTTAGTTGTATGCCCTAGAGCACTAATATGATATGTATAAAACATTCATTTATTAATGAAAAAGGCATTTTTCTTTATTACTTGGTGCTTATATTTCTTTTATATTTGCTTGCCATGACTTAAACCATGTAATAAAGTCACTAATATATAATCAGAGTGCAGAGGAAATCTTAAAAAGTTCATGATGTGAGATTCCTATTGCATGTAATTATGATAATACCTAAAATATCCCTAGTCATAGTATTAACAAGATAGGACATTGTTAATATGGATAGACTAGCACATGTTATACTTTTTAACTAGGTTAAGCAGTAGTTCTCACAAGCTATAAGTATGGTGATACTTAGAGTTAACATACGGATGCTTGCTTGGGAAGCTAGTTCATTAGAGACCCAACATGAGATCTTCACATGGATAATTAATCTATATCAGTGAAAGTATCTCATTGTAACAGTGGTGTAAGTATTTTTAGACTTGAGAGCACTGATTATATTAACTATGGAATGATGTACTTTGACTTTGGTTCTTCTACTTCAAATAAAAAGTATACATAGCTAGGAGATTAAGTATATCATGAAATACTTGAAGATAAAGCAGTGATCAATAGAGGATTCACCACCTCAGATTATAGAATGAGGAGTTTATCTCACTATTCTAGTAATGATCTTTATTCGGGAAACATTGGCTAAAGTGAAGTACAAGTGTTAATGGGATTCATGTAGATGCCTCACTTTTTGGCCTATGATGATAACCAGAGGCAGGCTCAAGCAATAAGGCAAGCAACATGGAAACTAAGTCCACACAAACTAACATGGCATAAGTCTACTCGAGATTGATGCTATAAGGTCTACACTCTAGCTAGCTAGACCAGTTGAGCCCAAAGCCCAAGATTTGTGCAAACAAGGCACAATCCATATCCACATAGACTAAAACTAACCTAGCCCAAAGCCTATAGATTAGTGGGAAAACCTATGCCTAAGTTCATGTAGACTTAGTTGAATAAGTCCGCACGAACTTACAAATGTAAAAACTTCTAGAAGCATGGGATTCCTATCTAAATGCTAAATTTTAGTATTAAAAGGATTCTACCACTTTTGGAAGAGTCTTAAGCCTATAAATACCCTCTTTAGGGTATAAGAAGGAAGGAGAAAGCTTAGAGGCTCTTTAAGAATAGTGTTATAAGCATATGAGAGATCCATTTTGTAAGTCTAGGAGAGGACTCTAATCAAGATACAATCTACTAGTCTTTTTATCCCTTATTTAAAACTATCCTTCTTCCAAAACTCTACCTTTTTGTGCCATTTGTCAAATTCCTAAAGAAACCCGACAGTCGATGCACTTCCCGCTAGGTTACCCATCTTAGAATTGCTTTGAGGGAAACTCCTTAACCCTTATAGACTGTTCTAAAACTTTATTAGGTTTTGTTTAGAACTCAGTCTAACCCTTAAACATGTTCATATAATGTTTGACAGACTTAGAAAACCCATTTACAAACACTTCACAAGTTATAGAAAATTGGGCAGCACAACGACTACCTGAGTGACATATAAAATTTTTTTCACTTGTTAAAAGTACTTCTATAGACAATCATTCCATTTAACCTCCATCTGAACCCTTCTAGTCCCTTAATCAACATTAGCACACATCAAAAATTATATCAAAATCATACACAGGGCCTCAGGCCCATAGTTTCCAAAATATTAAGCAACTTAGATAAACAAAGCACCTATTTATATACATCACATCAATGTTATATATATATATATATAGACAGAGTAGCTTCTAAGTATGCTAACCTATAACTACAGTGTTTTACATAAGTGCTATCTAACAAGACAAAAAGGGAAAGACCTTTGTACCCTTCAAGAACTGCACTGCTACACAGCACAATCTCCAAGGCCAGATTACTTATCTTTACAACTTACACACCAAAACATTGGTATGCTGAGTATGAAACTCAATGATCAACTTAAAGCATTCAAAACATGTTATATGTATTGGCCGACATGTAATTATAATATGACAGTTGTAATGTAGTGTGTGGGTGATATACCAGATAAATCATTCCATTTAGGTGATATGCCATTTTTACACAACAATTACCAAAATACCACTCTAGTTGTAGCCCCCTCTACTCGATTCGTACACCAAACTCAAGTAGAGAGCACCACCGCATAATGATATCCAATTTTGCTACCCATAAAAACCATTTAATTTAAAACTTTTATTAAATAGATGATTCCTTAACTTATGGAGTTGTAAAAACATTAAAAATCATTTGGCATGTATAACGAGGTAAACATTAGGGTCATCATGTTGAAAATCCGACAGCATAATGGCTATACCAGGACACTTTCCCAAATTTTTACCTAGTTAAAAATGCTTCTAAAACATCAATAAACTCATCTTTAACTCCATTGGGTCTTGCTAACCCTCCAATCACAATATAAACACATTAAGCCTCAGGCTCTCCACAATCAACAAACTCACATGCAATATCATTAATCAACACATGAACGTGTGAGAAGCAGAAAAACAAAGTCAATTGTTAAAATATTTGACTACAAAAACCCACTACAAAATGTAGATTAGTCTTAATCCCTCTAAGATCACAAGAGCACACTAACTATTAACCAATACATTTACATCTTTACACTTTTAAAAACAGTACAAAAATACCCACATAGGGGTTATCTTCGCATCTCTTGATATGCAGAAGCTTTGGCTCGAATTTGTTGTTTTATTACTTGCACATCACAAATAGGCAATGCATTAAGCTTTCGCTTAGTGGTGTAATCACTTTAACTAGATATAGCAATATGAGCATACATTTATGCAATACGTGTCAAGTAAGATATTTGAAACCATACAAATGTTCATATAATGATAATAGCATAATTATGCAATATGGCACATACTTGTCTTTAAAAAAAACACGAAAAACCACACTAGGTGCATACTCACGGCATAATTACTTTTAACAAGAATTAACTCAATTACAAGCATAACTTATTCATATCTTGTTCACAACATACATAGGCTTCATATCACATAGTAATGAGCATAAGACATGCATTATTATCCATTACCATACATATACATCATTTTTGCATATTCAGGTTCTAAGACCCTATATGCATTAACCTATCCATATTATGAGTATAAAACTCCACATTATATCAAAATATCAATGGCACATATAATGCATTATTTTAAATGCGTCTATCATTAAGATACACTTAATTATGCTAGAATCGCATTTATCCTTTTTATTATAATTAATGGTTTAATTTATGCCTATACTAAAGAGACAACTATCCAAGGCTGGATAGTAGAAAATAGGCTACCTAAAGGTGCTTCAATAGTGTACCTGAAGGCATTGGTATCCATGGATACAAAATGCATTAACTTGAAGGCTTGCACATATGTAGTGATAAACAGTGGCTTGAAAGCCTAGTGCCCATCGACACAAGTATGCATCATGACCCGAAGGCCTACTACCGGAAGGTAAATATTATAGTTGTTAATCCTACTTGATCAATCAACCTATTCATACTAGGTTATCTAACTATATAAGCATCATTAAACTGGTCAATTATTTCATTTTTAGCCATTTTTAATGTATAACATAATTATTGTCATCTCATGCATACATGCATCCCAATGGCCATTTTGCATCTCTGTGAGGCCTAAATTTCATGCTATATAACATGTTTTAACTGAAACAAAACATTGCCAAAAAATAGGCTCATTCGGGCTCAAAACACCGATTAGGCACATCGCCTAGGTGTAAAAGCTAGAATAACTCAACCATACTCGTAAATATGCATTTTATCATTTCTTTCATCATTAACATGTATTAAAGTGTCTAATGCATCAAAGTTATGCATAACAATAACATATCACATAAATTGTCATTTTTCACATAATATCGGTATTTTAGCAATAAACATGCATTTTATGCCCATATACACGTCAATAAACCATATGATAGGCAAATTGGCATTCAGCCATCACCACGCATGCACACACATTTTATTAATCATAAATGCACATTCAGATTGACATTTAAGCATACAACACGATATCTGAGTCATTTATATACATAATTCACAATTATGCATATAAGGCTTACACACATAATTTTCAGCCTCCACTTACTCGAAACCTTTAAAACACACATACATATACATATACAATTATATGTCATGTTTAGATGCTCAATATTACATTTGCATACTTTCAATCAATTATACACAATCATATGACATTAATATCACAAAATGACTTTATATGGTCCTATGATCACATAATGTGTTCATTTATTAATATTACAATAAGAATGCATTATTTATGCATGATCCATTTTAAACCATCACATTACATGCACTTGTCATTCATTCATCACATATATACTCAATTATGCATATAATTCCCATTATATCATTAAATGCCCATTTATGTCAAAATGCACCTAATAAGTTCATAGGCATTTTAACCTAATTAATGTGATTACACTTACCAAAATGGGTCACACGAGATGCTTGAAGCCGACCTAAGCCTTCTCCTTACCTCAAAAAGCTCGAGTCGACACCTTACCTATAAATACAAAAGGGTACAAACTTTAATAAATAATATAAAATAATTCGCATGTCAAAAAAATATTTCAAGCCTAGATATACACTCTATGATACCCTAAAAACTCATGAAAAATATTAAACTCAAAAATAAGTACTTGAGAATCGGGTGGTCACTATTCACCTTGGGATTCTTCTTGGTTTTTCTCTCGAAATACCTCGTCATTCCCGATGATTTTGGTTTCCACAAACTTGTCTTGAGATGCTCATCATTTCAGGAATAATTTTTTCGAATGGGTCCCTCTATGGAGGAAGAAATCAAGAGGGAGTGGATGGTTTTTTGTTAGTAAGGAGGAGTGGATAGTGGTGTTATGGTGTATAAGAAGGAAAGGAAACTTTCCCTTTTTATACTTTCCCACAAATAATTTTTCCTTCGTTCAAAAAATTATTATAACTAATAGGAATATCAATTTCCCCCATTTCTATCCCTAAAATTCCATTAATCCATTCCCTAAATCCTTTCAAAATCTCAAGCCCAAACTAGGACAATAACCCATAAAATTAATACATTTTGTGTCCTAAAAAATTAGTAAAAATACTTCTCGATCTCATAAAATTCTAATTCTAAAGCCAATGGACTATTCAGAATATTTGAGTATTAGGTCGTAACATTTTTAGATTATTTTGAGTAACTTTTTATTTTATTATGGTGCAGCTTTGCCTGTAGCACTAATCACAAGACACTACCGTAAAATCTTATTTAACATTTTTAACCATCCAAATGACTTTGGATTGGCTTTAAACTTTGCCCAAAATTCTCTCAAAATTAATACTACCAGTCGGTACATTTAGTGTGACTTGAGTATTAGGAAGCACTATTCACCCCGAGGAGTATTGTTCATGAGAGTTAGGATTTTCGAGTCGTTACATTTCTTCCCCTTTTAGAAAAGATGTCATCCTCAACATACCTGATTCAAAGAGATGTGGATATTGCTCTCTCAATTCAGCTTCACCTTCTCATGTCACTTCTTCCATGCCATAATGTCTCTACAACACTTTCACTAATGGCACAGTCTTGTTCTGCAATTCTTTGACCTCTCTAGTGAGGATACCAACTAGCTCTTCCTCATATGACAAGTCTGGTCATATCTCCACTTACTTGGCTATCAACACATTTGAATGTTTCAATCTATATCTTTTCAGCATTAAGGCATGAAAAAATCATGAATCTACTATAACTCTGGAGGTAAAGCCAGTCTGTAAGCTAATAGACCCATATGTTCTATGATCTCGTATGGTCCAATGAACCTTAGACTTAACTTTCCTTTCTTACTAAACCTTAACACCTTTTTCCATGGAGATACTTTAAGAAAAACTTTATCACCAACTTCATACTCAATATCTCTTCTTTTTAAATTTGCATAGGATTTTTATCTATCTGAAGCAGCCTTCAGCCTCTCTCTGATGATTTTCACCTTCTCTTTAGCATCCTTAACCAAATCTAGTCCCATAAGCTTATGCTCACTCAACTCATTCCAACATAAAAAGAGCCCTGCATCATCTCTTATGTAATGCCTTATATGGTGCCATACTAAGGCTTAATTGGTAATTGTTTTTGTACGTGAATTCTACCAATGAAAATTACCCTTAAGCTCTATGGCACATGCTTAAAGCATATCCTTAAGAATTTGAATGATTCTCTTTTAATGACCATCCATCTAAGGATGAAAAGCCATGATAAAATAGAGTCTAATTCCCAAAGTATTATGGAGCT
>CANXYI011011630.1:0-10141 GCA_948208565.1 Hura crepitans
CGTTTTAAAAATCATTGTTTCTCTTGGATCGGTTTTCAGTTTTGAAAATTCATAACATATTCTACAGTACTCCAAAAATTTCCATTTCAGTTTTAAAATTCCTAAATTAATATAACTAAGGTCCATGTAAAATTTCAACCCAAAAGTCAACTATTGACTTTTTAGCACTATTCACGGTGCGAATAAAATATTCCGAAAAAATACCAGATGACCTTAGAAAATTCCAATTCCTTTCCCAATATACTAAATAGAATTTTTGAGGTTCAGGATATGGTATTTTTGAGACCATCCGGGCACATTCCCGGGTCTCCAACTGTCCGAGTCTCAAAATATTTTTATCTCCGAAATTGAGAGTTTATAACCTAAAAGTAATTATTAGTTCTGCTAAAAATTTTAATTCATTCATTTTGACCCTTTTCAGGCCCGTCAAAGTTTTATGAACAATATGCCAGTTATCGGTCTCGAAATGATGACCCGCACCACGAGGAACATCAATCGGGTTCTGAAGGCACTGTTCATAAGACATCGACCGGCGGACGTTACAACTTTGGTATATTTTGTTTATATAGTGTGATAATACTATAAGTAGTTGGCACTCATATTTAGAGAAAATAGGACTAGAATATTGTGATATGTTTTTTATATGGTATGATGAGAAGTAAACATATAATATATAGGTCATGTTTTATGACTGGCATATGTGTTGATGAGATTGTCTGTAATTATATGACTTCTTAAGAGATTAAGATGAGATAAGGACCAGAAGGGTCCAAGTTTGTTGGATGATGATTGAGATGATATAGAAGTGTTATTTTCTAGAAGTCTTATTTTGGAATTTGTCATGATGTAGCCATTATACAGACAAAATTTTGTTGTAATAAGTTAGTTATAATAATTTGTATGATTTTCATGTAAAAGGGTTTAAAGAAGATAATGGTAAAGTTAATATAAGTTAGTTTTCATGTCATCTCTTATTCAAATTGATAATAGTTTGGGTAGGAGGTGTCGTAATATGGCATCCCTCATTCAAATCTAGCGACCGAATCAAGGGAGGGGCGTTAAACATAATATGCTATCTAAACTAGCTATGGATCCCACTTGCAATTTCCTTCTTTGTCCATGAAAAAATCCTCAACCTATGCATGGAAAAAAAAAAACTACTGTGCTAAGCAATAATACTTAATAGTGCATAAACAATTTTTTATGACCAACTCAAACATGTATAAGCACAATTTCCTTGTCAATTCGATCATTAAACCTCATTTAATTTTATATAACTCAACATGTTACACAATCTTGATTTACATAATAAGTAACCCTATTATACTTACACAATAAGGACTTCATTGAAAACCTATAAATCTTTAGTGATAATTTATTATTTAGTCATAAATAATTCCATTCAATCTTGATTTATCTTAAAAACACACAAATTTACTATGCTCCAATTGAACATAAACACAAAGTTGAATATTATTACTATTTTTAATATGTATTGCTCATTATGGCTTAAAGTGTTCTTAATATTATACTCACCTTATCATAGGTCAACTTATCATGTTCACATCATTGTTCTCACTTCACAACAATTGATGGAATTAAACTCACTTGTCCACACTAATTTATTTGTAATACTAAGATCATGTTATCACTTATCAATTCACAACGTCAAGCATCACTTTATGACATCTCATATTAAAATACCTAGTTTACTACATCATATTCATATCTCAATTATTATCTCATCATGCATATATTGCTACAATTGTTTTATCTTAATCCCATATCTATAAGTTCATTATCATAAAACCGACATGTACATTTATAATTTTTTCATCCTAAAAGACCATAAATCTATATGGAAATTAGATTATCTCAACATGTTACAAATAAATCATATTCTATCAAAATCACATATCACATATGTAAGCATTATATTTTCAACCTATACATTACAATCAATAGTTTCTAATCCAATTTGATATATGCTAGTAGTACTCACAATCATGACAAACATAATGCTAAAACTTACATATGCCTACCCCTTCGGCTAGCAGCATACAGAATAACAATGGCAATCATATTATGCATTCAAATATGAGATAATAAATGATAATGTTTAATCATGTTAATTAAATTCATGTTTATCAAACATCATTTTTAATTAACATAGTTTTCTAAATAATTTTATTTTGAAGCGCTCTGTATTCTAAGAATATCATAGACTATAAATGGTAATCACATATATATACAACACCTAATGGGTTTATGGGTCCATATTCATAATGTCTAATAAGGTGTACACATCCATACTCGTATAATAACATTTGCTCGATTAAGCCTACACATGTTGTATAGTACCCAATGGGCCTAAGTAGCTATACCTATACTATCACATGGTGAGAGGTCACAATACTGCTAACAAATCCTTATTATTGGCATGCCAACTTATCTTAGTGCTAACTCTAGTCTAGGCATACATGGGCATTACTTGTTATGAACCATTATAGTTTTTTTATAAGGATTATGTGCTGATTTCATAAAACTTATAATTCAAGATCATCACATGGTATATTCATAAGATCAACTTGTTTTAATAAATGGTACTGAATTTCACATTCTCATATCTCATTTTCTTGCAACACAAGAACATTCTCATGATTTATCATAATTGTTCTCGCATATCTCATCATCATCTTGCCATATGCTCATATGTCATGTAAATGGAAACACATAATACTTAAGTTTAACATATGCCATTTATCATGTATAGCATATAAAATTACATTCTCATAATTCATCCATCACTTACCTCACTATAATATCATGTCAAGTTATGTAATTCTCACATTAAGTCAACATAAATCACGTATATAAATATTTTTTAGTTAAGTCAATAACACATGCAAAATACACCATAATTATTATATAAATTGATTATATTAAATCATGCTTAAATCCATTTTCTAAAACATTTCAAATTGCAAAAAATTTCTCAAAATAATTTATTGGTTTTAAGGGTCACATTTTGCCTCATATTAACATCATATTGATTTAAGCTTTAAGTATGTCAACTCATGCCTATCGTTATGGATATCAATGTATGAATGCATATTCCAATTATTAAAGCTAAGTTATCTTGAAAGAGAATTTGTTTCACATAATTTTATAACCATTTCTTAACATCTGCCTTAATTTCCATAATGATAGCTTCATTATTTTATATCAAAATCTCATACCAAACTTTTGCAAAAGTCAACAAATATTTTATATGAGAAATCATGTAAATTATGCTTTGAAAATATGAGAAAACCATGGGTAAAAAAAATTATATCAAATTCCCATTTCAAAACTATCACAATTAAAATAATAAAAAAAATAGAATGTTGATTTTAAGGGGTCAAGGGCACGACCCTTTTAGCTTCACAGTTGTGACCTCTTAATTTTGATAGAAATAGTAATTCATTATAATGCTTATGAACCATTGTTTTATGAACAATGAAACTTAGAGAGTGAATAGTACCCCTCAAGCAACTAGGTCCTACTGAGGTAGTTGAAGAGGAAGTATAGGTCATGAAACTTTGATAAAAAAATAATAATGAAAATGAGATAAGTAGCACTTTTCACTGAACTAATAAATTATTTCATGTTAATAATCGGTGAATAGTGGCTTAAGTTGACTAGAAAAATGGTCGGGATGTGTCCGAATTGATCCCAAAATACCATAAATGAAGGTCAAAGTTTCTAATGAGTCTGATGGTGGTGAAATTAGAATTTTTAGAGGTCATCTGATTTTTTTATTTGAATTTCTTAATTACTAAAGTGAATAGTTCACCTAGTTTTTTTGGAATTTGAGCCTGAGATTTTAAAGACCCACTGATTAAGAGTTTTGAGAATTTTTAGCACTAAAAAAAATAATTTTAGAGTCTTAAACATTTAATTTTCATTTTTTAAGATTAAAACAAAAATAGGATTAATTAGGGCCATCCGATTACTAGATAGTGCTAACATGGCCATCCATCAGCATAATATAATAGGTGTATCATGTGTGTAGGTGTATAGGAATAAAATCACTTCATGTTCTCCCTTTTCCTCACTATGGTTAATGCTATTTCTCTCTCTTCCTCCCTTTCTTTTTATTTCTTCATGTTACCCCTAAATCTAAGTGGTATCTTCAAGGTGAAACCCTAACTTGGCCTCCACATTCTCTTGAATATGATTTTATAGAGAAAAAGCCTTGAGGTTGCTTAATTATGGAGATTTAAAAGCTTGGTAAATAGTGTCCAATTTGAGTGTAAGTGATTTTTCTCAATGTTTATTATTTTTACTAAATAGTATTTGAGGTGTAGAGAATGCCAATGTAAACAAATTTCAATTTAGATTTATAAAGATTTTTGTAGAAATTTTCTAAGTAAAACCTAATATGTTTGTAGTATAATGGTGGAAGTGTTAAAGGAATAAGAGACCAAGGGTTCTAAAATGCCATTAGAGTGTTCTATAGTGCACTATAAGTGAATTTAACATAATATGCATTATGTGTTGGTTATTACATAATTTATGTGTAAATGTGTGTGTATGGAAGTAATGTGTTAGATATATGTGTGTTATGTTTTGAGCATGGTGAATGTGTGTGTGTGGTGTAAGGATAATAATGCATTTAAATTTATAAAGAAATAAGAAGAAAATAATGTGTATGCATGTGATTAAGTTATAGCCAAATGGTATGGGTATAAAGAATGTGTGTGTATATATAGTTAAGTTATGTATGGAATGTAAATGAATTGATGAGTTAGTAGTAGGCATGATTAAAATGAGAAGCTAATGAGAAATTACATGTATATGTGTTTTTGACCTTATGGCCGAGAGGTATATAAGGAAGTATATATGTATAAGAAAGTATAGTTAAAGGCATATGGCATAAATAAAATGGTAATTAAGTAATGAATGTGAATGAGGTGTAGAGTTAATGAGTACGTGAATTTTAGGAAATATGAGATATATGTTGAGTAATTGTTACTTAGGTGTATATGAGAATGTGTTTGGAATAGGTATATCAAGCGTATGTGTGTGTACTTTTATATGGTTAATGTGCATGAGTCATATGGTTAATAAAATAAGTATGAACAAGTAAAGAAGATTTGGGAACGTAGTGTGCTTATCTGAGAAGTGTGTATGGTCAAATAGTGTTGTAACACCTATAAATTGAGGGTATATGAATAGTGCCCCGAAGGTTCGAATAGTGTTATTGGGTATAGAGGACACCTTCATGGGGCTTAAGAAGGGTGTACTAGCCATGAAACATTAAAGGGCTAAAAAGTGGGCAAAACTAATAAATTTAAAATTTTAGTAAAACAAATAATTCATTTTATGCCATAAGCTAGTGGAACATAGCCTTAAATGGACTTGGGTCAGGAATGACTCGAGATGTGCCCGAATATACCTAAAAATATCATAACATAAAGGTAAAAAATTCCAATCTATCTAATGGTGAAGGAATTTTAATTTTCTAAGGTCATTCGATAATTTTTCAAAATTTTTTGATTTTACGAGAAATTAATTAACCTGCTTGCTGATGGAATTTTGATGTGGAATCTTACACGCACATAAATGAGCCTAATCGAGGATTTTTAGAACAAACATGATGATTTTGGAGGTCTAAATGTAATTTTAAAATTTCCTAAAGTTACAACTAAAAATGGATTTTTCGTGTTGCTCAGTCGACAAGTTTTATGAGTCGAGCCACCTACCCCCATTATAAATACCCCTCTGCACATGCACACCACCCATATGCTAAGTTATCACCATCTCTACCCTATTTCCTCCCTAAACTGACGCTATTTCTAGCAGTAGCCCTCTATCATTTTTCCTCTATTTCCACCATAAACCACCCCATTTCTCCATTATTTCTCACAAACTCAATAGGAAAAATTATCTCCGTGATTCTTAGAACTCATTTCTAGCTTTGTAGTTACTAGAAAAAGTCTTAAATGAAAGCTTTAGCTATGGTGGACATAAGGCTCAATTTGTGTGTAAGTGCTAATTTATTAGTTTTTATTTTTGTTTTATATAGTCCTAATTATTCTAAGAATTACCATGTTTTTAAATTTCAATTTGGAGCTTGGTATGATTTTTGGTTAATTTTCTAATTTATGAATGCATTATGTAGTTGTAAGAAGAAATGATGAACAACTAAGGGAATTAAGGCCATAAAAGGGTGGAAAAGGATCCAAGAGTGCATTAAGTATGTGGATTTGATGTACTAAAGGCATGGCATAATGTGATTGTATGTGAAAATCCATGGAAATGTGTATCGAATTGTTAATTTCTACTTGTGTGTGTGTGTGTGTGAATTATTGAATTAAGCATGCCTTAATGTTAATTATGTGTGAAAATAATGGTATGTATGTGAATTACAAAAGAAAAACATGTGTGTGACCATGATCTTGCAATGGCTGAGATGTATGTCTATAGTGGCATGGCATGGCATATAGGTATTGCATACGTACATGATGGAACATGATGAACATGTGATGTATGACATGAACATGGCATGGAAATGGTGTGGAAGAGAAGTACTTACTATGTCTTAAAAAGTGACCTAAATTGGCCTAAAAAGTGGTATATAATTTAAGCACTTAAGGTGATTGATTTTAATGGCAATTTGAGATCCATATTGTTGAAATATTAGGAGGAATAAATTAAAATAATTTGTGCCTTAGAATGGTAAGAAAATGTGGCTTTGAATGGCATGAGAAATAGCTTAATGAATAATGGCAATTAGCCTATAACTGTATCCCAAAATTAAAAGGACCCATAATTGTCTCTTAAAAATGGTTAGGTAAAAATGACCTAAAATTGTGTCTTCAAAAGTAAAGGTAAAATGACGTATTATATTGAATTAAAATTGGACATAAAAAATAACCTATTGTAGTCTAGTAACATGACCTATAACTGTCTAGTGAAAATGGACCTATAACTATCTAGTGGAAAAAGTGACTTTATAATTTTCTAGTGAAAAATGAGTAGACTAAAATGACTTGAAATTGTGCATGAATAACATAGAAATAAATTAAATACATGACCTATAACTCAATAAAAATAATTAATAAATAGTTGGCCTAATAGTTAGACACTGACTAGATGGATTCACTGATAAACTAGGGATTAACAGATGATAGAGGTATAAGTCCTTCCAAGCCATATCAGTGTGATTATGTAGGTAGGTACAGTCATTGAGGTCCTAATATTTGGGCCACACTCAAGTATTGGGAGGACTACGGGACTGATCCCTACTACCCACTTTCTTGACTATGGATATTGTGAGGTCCTATAGGGCTAATCCCTTCAATCCACCAAAATTGCCTGATGTTAATTTTTGAGATACTAAGAGGTCTACAAACTAATCCCTACTATCCTTACTATCCGATATTGAGAGGTTTCTATGAATTGATCCCTGCTATCAGACTAGGTAGGTATAACTACTGAGGTTCAAATGTGGGCCACTATATAACTTTGGATTTCCCTTTCATCTAATGTCTTAAAGAGTCATCTATCTAGTTGGGTCTAAATAATGAAAAGGAATATAATGAACAAGGACAGTCAATAATAATAAGAAATAAATAAGATTAAAGTAAAGGCATCAGATTGATAAATATATAATGAGATAGGTTAATAAATTAATATTATTTTTATAATATTAGATTTGCATGTTACATTTCACTCCATAATATGTATGATACATGTTTACATTCATGACATGTCTCTATTACATTAAATTCACCACTGAGTTTTATACTCAGCGTATAGGTGTTCCGATATGCAGGTAATTGATGAAAGTTATACAGCCTCTCTAGATTTTGCAGTGTAGTAGTGATAGCAATTGAGGGTATACATTTTTATCTTCTTAATGGTTTATAGAGGGCACTGATGTATGTAATATAGGTTTTAGGCATAGTTAGCATAGTAGCTAAAGTTGTTTGTAAATGTTAAGCTTAAAGCTAATGATATATATAAGGCCTTTATCTGAATGTTTTTATATTTTGTATTTTTTGATGATTATGGGATTGAGGCCTTATGTGTTGTCTGTGACATTGATGATAATGTGTGTTGATGTTAAAGGACTAAAAGGCTCTAGGTGATGATTAATGTGGATGATATTATTAGAAATGCTTTTTCACAGGTGTATATTTTGGAAAATGATACTCAAGTAGTAGTTATGTTGCCTAAATTTTTGCAAAATTAATTATTGACCAAAAAATGGATTTTGATAGTTGTTATAACCTTTATAATGATGTTTAAGGATTGGACTATAGTTTTAGGAAACATCTGTGTGATAAATAAACAAAATTATAAGTTTTAAACAAATAAGGCCTTAAGGAAATTTCATGATGGGCGATCAAGTGGGAAATGACATCACCTATCAAGTTTCTTAAAGAATTAGGTAAGGGTGTTACAGGTGCATTAAGGAAGGATAAGTGTGTGCATGTATGGTTGCCATGTAAATGAGCTAGACATATAATGAAAAACATGATAGTGATGTGAAACTAATAACAAATGAGAGGTGTAACCCTTTGTATATAGTGGCCATAAGGGGTGTTTGTGGCCACAAGATGTGTGTTATAACACTTAAGGGTAATCAATGTATATTTATGCGTGAAAACATGTCTAATTATAGTAAAGTGATAACTAATGGTGAATAAATGATATGTGTGAGTGATATGGTAATGAAGTGTCAAGGTAAGCTATAGAACCAAGTAATATTAACTTGATTTAATCTAAGTGATATAATGGGGTAATATACTAACTTGGGTGGCTAATTAAAATGGCTATGTGATACAAGCGAGGTAAATAGTTCAAAATAGAAATTCAAAGCATTAAAAGTCACAATTTAATGAATATAAAAATGTGTACCTTTAAATAATATGGTATTGATGAGAAAGTGGATAAGCAAACATAAATTAATGTCATGAAATAATGAGATGACAACTAAAGTTGGCCCATGTTAGTTAGACTACCTAGTAGATAGGTTGACCAATCAACTAGGGATTTAGTAGCTACTAGGGGCTTAATTTATGAGGATCTTAGCCTATTGTATGGTGAGAGCAACCACTGGACACTGATTGAGCCTACACACTCTAGGTATTAGGAGTTCCACAAGTGCTGATCTCTGCTATGCACTAATGTTATGGATATTAGGATGTCCATTAAGGCTGATCTCTACTATCCACTAATGTTAAGGTTTGGGATACTGAGAGGTCTACCAGGGTTAATCCATGTTATCCCACCTATGAGGTGGTCAAGTCAGATAGATCCCTAATATTTGGTATTGGGAGGTTCTATGAAATTAATCCCTAATATCAGATAGATGGTGTGTATTGATGTTGAGGTTCATAAAGGGGGCCACTGTATGAAATTAATCCTATTATTTAGTATTAAATAGTTGTCTCCTAAGTATGAGCCTAAAGTTTTGAATGATGATATCAAGAAGTAAATGTGATAGTAATAATAGATGATATTAGTAAAAATGGACTATTAATAAATAACTATTATAATTGATTATATAGAAACCTATAAACTTGTTAGGGAGAAGGATAGGATAATGACGTAAATGAAAGTAACAACATAATTTTAAATTTAAAAATATAATTATCATATTATCAAGGGTTAAATAAGTTATCATATGATTTGGTGCGAAATAATGGTAAGAAGTGACGTACACTTAATAATGGTAACATATTAGTCATGGAATATTAATATGATAGAAAGAGATTGTGCTTTAATTAGTTCTAAGTTTTAAAATAAGCTTAGAATTATAAGAATAAAGTTTAAATAGTGACCTTCCACTTAAATAGTAACCTTGCATGCTTGTTTGACATACATATGTTGTACAATGTATATTTCATTAAATTCACCACTGTGTGTATGCTTTGCATGTGTGACACCCCCTACCTGTCCTGCCTGAACCGGTAGGGTGTGTCACTACTGCCTATCTGTAATCCAGGAGTAGCGCCGTCAGGCGTTACCGGACATTTAAAAACATCCGGGCAGCATAACGGCTGCCCTTTTACCTAACCCAATTCAAACCTGCAAGGTAAACACACTTCTATATCAAACAACCTCAGCCTACTCCAATGGACCCTCT
>CANXYI011011639.1:0-17938 GCA_948208565.1 Hura crepitans
CCAATAAATCATTTCATGCTAAAAGTTAATGAATAGTATCCTTAGTTTTCATCTTGCTAGAACAGGCCTGAGATGTGCCCTAATAGGCCTAAAAGTAACATACCCCAAATGTAAAAAATTCTAAATAATCTAATGGAGAAAGAACTATAATTCTTTGAGGTCGTTCGATATTTATTCAGAATTTCTTAATTACGTGAGTTAATAGTTAACCTAATTCCTTTTGGAAATTGGACACAAGATTTTTGGGGTACCTTAATGGGACTTTTAAAATTTTTTGGCACTGAAAGTATGATTTTTAGAGAGCTCTAGAATTTATTTTACATTTTTAAAGCTTAAATCATAAATAGTATTAATCGAGAATGTTGAATTACCACATTGTGCAATCATGGCCATCCATCATCTTAATATAAATACGTCAGTGTGTGTTTATTTATCGAATAAAAACATATCATCTTCTCCCCCAAATCTCTTAGAAGCTAATGTCATTCTCCCATGGCTATGCTTCTTTTATTTCTTCTTTCCAAACTCTAAATCACATAATTTGTTCATATAAAATATGAAATTGTGCCTCCATATCTTTTCGATTAAGGTATTAGTGAGAGAAATGCAAGTGGTGGTCTAATTTGAGAGAAATTAACACTTGGTGAATTGTGCCACTTTAGTGAGTATGTGAATTTTTTTCAAGGTTTCTAATTTTTATTAGATAGTATTTAAGGTGTAAAGAATTCCTATATAAATAGATTTTAATTTGGAGCTATATAGATTTTTGTAGAAATTTTCTAAGCTAAAACCTAATATGTTTATAGTATAATGGAGGAATTGATGGAGAAAGAGGAAAGCTAAGGTTTTAGAGTGCAATCAAAATGTTCTAGAGTACAACTATAAGTGAATTTAATGTCATATTCATTATGTGTTGATTGTTGCCTCAATTATATGTTAATCTGTGTGCATGGAAGTGATATGCTATATATGTATATTATGTTTTATTCTTGGTGAATGCTTATATTGAGTGTAAAGATGATAATGGGTGTGAATGTATAAATGAATGGAAAGAAAATAATATGTATATATGTGAATGAGTTATGGCCGAATGGTATGTGTACAAGGAATGCTTAGTTGTACAAGTAGTTAGGTTGTATATGGGATGTAAATGAATTATTGAGCTAGTATTAGGCATAATTAAAATGAGAAGTTAGTGAGAAATTATAGGTCTATGTTTGTCACATTATAGTCAAGAGGTATATGAAAAGGGGTATATATGCATATGTAAGTAAGATTACAGGTGTATGGCATAAGTGAAATAATACTTAAGTAATGAATGTGATTTAGGTAGGGAATTGATGAGTGAGTAAATATAGGTGTATTGTCGTACGATGGCCAAAAGGTATGGCAAGGTGGGTTTGAGTGTACATGAGAATCTAAATGTGTCGAACATAAAAATAAATTAATTGGCTAGTTATAAAGGTGAGTGAATGAGAGACTAATAAGAACTTTTAAGGCTTGGTCACTGGTGCATGTAATGGTTAAATGGTTAGGATAACTTGGTCATATAAATGTGGTATGCAGAAAGAAAAATGAGATAAGTGAACTTATATGTGCTTGGTGAGAGTAAGGGAAAAATAAACATTGATGAGATAAAGGTAAATAGAAGTGAATTGAGAAGGAAGATAAATAACTTATATTAGTGGTGTAAATAGAAGAATTTGCAGTTAAATAATATGTATATGAATCTTATTATCATAAGTATACCTTAATCTAGAAACCTAAGCATGATAGTGATTATGTGAAGAATAAGGTAACTAGCCAAATAGGAAGTTGAATATGTAATATTAATTAATTGCAAGCTTTAATGCTTGAATTGTAAGAGAAAAGATACTAGATATATATGAATTGATGAGATCCCTATAAGTAATAGATGTGAAAAATAGCATAATTGTGAAGGTAATGCTGACATGTAATAATAACCACCTACTTCTGTAACTAAGAAACATATAGTCTAACATATGAGAATAGAATAATTGATATGGCATGAGACATAACTTGATTCTCAACACTATTATGTGACCACTAAAACTAAAAGGACATGATCTCAGTTCATTAATAAAGTGTTAGCCTAAATTGTGAATGATGAGAAACATATGGAAAGTAAACATGAGTAATAAAAAGAGAAATGTGCATTAATAGCACATATTAGCTACATCACTTACTAGATATGTTGATTGGTCGACTAAAGAGTTAGCAATTACTATGCCCTTGATCTATAAGAATCTTAGCCTATGGTATGGTGAGTGCAACTATTGGATATTGATAAGCCTACACGCTTTAGGTATTGAGAGGTCTAGATAGGTTGAACCGTACTTCACATGTTGTTATTATTATTAGGAGGTCCACCCGGGTTTATCCCTGCTATCCATTGATGCTAAGACTTGGGATATTAAGAGGTCCATTAAGGCTAATCCCTACTATCCCACTTGTTAGGAGGTCTAGTCAGATTAATCCCTACCATTAGGTATTGGAAGGTTCTATAGAGTTAATCCATGCTATTGGGTGGATGTTGTGTATAGACGTTGAGGTCCATAATGTGGGCCACTACGCAAGATATATTCCACTATCCAATATTTGATATAGTCTCCTAAGTATGGGAATAAGGTGATTTTAATGTTGATAACTTAAAAGAGATGACATGATAATGTAATAAGGCAAAACTAGAAATATATTGATAAATAATTTAATGAATCAAACATACAATAAACCTTTTAACATAATGGGCTAGAAATATGAGTACAGATAGGTATGAGCCTAATAAAATATGGCAAGTATTGCACATGAAAGTAATAACATGTTAAAACTATCTTCGAGATTGAACTTAGTTAAAAGAAAAGTACCTAAATAAATGAGTGCTTTATGGCTAAAATAAAGGCAGATAAGGTATAAGAACTTAAAGAAAAGGCTATAATGTAAGCTAATAATCTGAGTAGCTATATAAGAAGGAAAATATGATACTAATGCATGCACAAAGCTTAGAAATCAGAATACTGGCATAAGAATTGTAATATGATAATAGTGTGTACACAAACAAATAATCTTAAGTGCATGCATGATGTGTGTATACAATGCATATTTCATTAAATTCACCACTGAGTGAATATTTAGCATGTCAGTTTATTTAATGTGTAGGTATTAGTTAATAGCTTATAGCTCCATTTCAGGTAACAGTGTAGTAGGAAACTCTTTGTAACAACTTAAAAATCTTGAATTTTATGAATAGTACTTTCTCGAGATGAATAGGGTTCTTGAGACCCAAGATGCTTTGAAGCTACTAGATAGAAGTATTAATCACAAATAATTTTGGGTAAAGTTTGAAATCAATTGAAAGTTGTTTGGTTGATTAAAAATGCAAAGAAAGTTTTTATGGCAATGTCCTGTGAATAGTGACTAAGGGAAAGATAAATCGTAAAATATTTTAAAAGTTGCTGAGAAAATTTCAGCATTAATACAACCTAATACTCAAATATTCTAATTAGCCTATTTGCACTAGAATTGGAATTTTTAGAGACTATGAAGTATTTTTACTAAAATCGGGTAATCGTAAAAACTATGTTTTTAATCAATTTTTCCATTCTTCAAGCATGGATTTTTTAGAGGTCTTTAAGGCTTGAATTATGGATTATTATAGGCCTTTTAAATGTCAAAAATGGGGTAAGAAAAAATTAAAAAAGGCTATATAAAGGTCAAACTGCTAGTAAACAGAGGAGCAGTGCTCTTTCCTCTTCTAACTAGTAGCCAACGTCTAAGTGGAAGGAAGAAATAATTTTTCATACTTGCAAGATTGATTCTTACCTATTTCTTCCATTTAAGCATCGGGTTCAAGCCTCTCCTAACTCAAAAGTTGATTCCTCCTTGATTTGCACAAAAAATCAAGCAATTGGTCTGATTTTTTGCCTCAGTGAATAGTAATATGATTTTTTTGTAAGATTTTTTATTTCTGACATTTTTCTTAGGTTACTCAAGTGCCCAAGAGTTGATATATGTATTCATTTTTTATTTTTAATGCCCGTATGATTTATTTTGAACTTTTACAAAATGAATCTATAATAAGTAGTCGATAAAGTGGACCAAGCTAGAGACAAAAGGAAAAAAATAAGATATTAGCTGACCTCAGGAATACGTTTTAACTTTCATGGTATTTGTAATTAAAATAATTTACATGATTTTTATTATGTTTGAATTTTTCCATAACATGCCCTAAATGCAAATAACGTGATATAATGCCTAATAAATGCTTATGATGACTATTTAGTTACATTAATGAGATGTATTAATTTATATAATTGATGAGGATAGGATTATGATGATGAACATGATGGAAGACGAATTATGAGCATTTATATGTGTGTATGCAAAAATGTGTATGGCATGTAAAATGATGATATGTGCATATGCATGGTGTAAAATAGGTGTGTAGATATGAAATTATAATAAGTTATATGTGTGTTTGTGTAAGGTGTTTTGGAGAGCTTTATGGCTAAAATGACCATATGACAGTGTATAAGTGAATAGGGGCATAAATATGTTAGTATGCATATTTTTCATGTATAATGTGTATGAGAATTTATTTTAATCGATGATGGACAATGAGGACATGGAGAATGATAGTTTAATAAGATAATGTGAATCATAAAAAGATTAAGTAAATGTGTGCTAGTTGTGTAAGCATGCCAAATGGCTACTAGCATAGTGCCTTTGATATAATTTAAGTATATGATATAACATGAAAAATACAAAATGAGCTCTAATGCATTCTGTAATCTTTAATATGTTCATGATAACATAAATTTCACATAAAACCAGTGTTATGTGTTTTATTACACTCCTAATATGCTTGTACCATGTTTATTGCATAAAATGACCTAAATGTTGTAAGAATAGCTTAAAATAAATGATTAGGTTATATAATACATGCATATGATATGTTAAGAATTTTTAAGTGTGTTGATGGTGTATCTGTGGATTTTGTGGTGTCAGTGCATAAGCTTATAAGCCATGTACCTACCTTGATGATTATAAAGAGATATTGATGTGTAATGCATTTAATACGAGAAAATTGTGATATAAAGTGTGTATGTATATAGGCATGTAATGACCTTGCACTTGGTTTTATAATGAGGTGTTGTAGTGCATAATGATGCATTAAGCATGAAATTATTGCTTCCCTGGTTTAGTCATTTATTGGACAAACTAATGTAATTAAAAGCAATATTAACCTATAATAATGAAGTAGAATTAAAAATAATTAGTTAATAGCTCATACAAGTAATAGCATAGTTTGATAGGTTGACTAGTTAGCTAGGACTCATAGCAGTTGCTAAGGTTCTTCGGTGCCTCCGTAGCGTTCTGATTGTGATGCATGAAACTTTTAGTTGTATTGATTTTTCTAACCTATAGGTCTAATTCATTGATCTTTGAAACTTATTTCAGACATTTAGGTCTAATGTGTAATTATAATTTGATTTGATGTCTCGACCAATGAGTTTATGATTATTTCTGACTATTAGGTCTGATGCATACGGGCGTATATTGTTCCGAGGACCTAGGTGGTCCATGTATACTCTGTTATTTATTTTGTCATTGTTTCATGATTTTAGGCTTAATAATTGAATTAATTAAATAATAAATTGATCTATATGAGTTATGACATGATTTAAAAGATATGGTTATGATTATGATAAATGTGTAAATTATTTGTCAAGTTAGTACACATATGCCATACATGTGGTTTGGTGTATGTTTTATGATGTAATTCATACTCGTTATTTATATGTTATTCTATGAACTAGTTATGGCATATTTACTCAAATTATTTTGATTACACCACTAAGTTGTTGCTTAGTGCATCATTTTTTTTACGATGCATAGGTAAGTTGACAATTTGAAAGAGAACCTCATATCGTCAAGTTATCAAGAAAGGAAGAATTCTTTTGGTATATTTTGCATTTTTACTATTGACTTTATGATGTATAAAGTAGAAACCACTCATATGACATATTTTGGTTAAGAGCCTAAACTATATAACTATTTTAAAGTCTATATAAGTGTAAAGTGTTATATGATATCTATTCTTGAGGTAGAGATACTGTGATTATAATGTTTTTGATTTAGAGTGATCAGAAAGATCACAGAGTGGGAGAAAATGTTGTAAAATGTTTTAGAAGTATATATTGATTTTTAGGTTACTACTAAAAAATTTAGGATAGTGCTTGGTACAGTCATTAAGCTACCGAAATTTTGGCTCCAGGATTCTCAAATTGAATTAGTAACTCAATTTTTGAAAAGTTTTTGAAAGCTCATATTTTTATATTTTAACCATAATTGATAAGATTATTTTTAATAAAGTTATATATGTCTACATCAAAAACATGTAATGTGCGCACTCATTAGTCATGTTCAGCGATTAGCCAGCAATCGAACTGGGTATTTAGTTTCTCACTTTATGGTATTAGAGCCTAGTTTAGGCATTCTTAGATGATATATGACCACTGTAGGTTAATTTATACATCATAAAATTCATGATATAGAGGCTTATAAATTATTTTCATTACCTACAAAAAAGATGAGTTATAATGCACTACCTAAAAATGAGGAAGTCGAGAGTCAGGCTTCCATATATATGAGACAAGAGTCTAATCAGGTTGTATCCATATCTAGTAGTGAGGTAAGGTAAGTATCATCCATAGCACTAGTGCTACAAGTGTTTCTACAAGAGATGCTACAGCTCCTAAGATAGGCTACAACTAATGCTCTATAACCAGCATAATAGCTAGAAGTCCCCTTAGCTCTCTAAAAGACCTATCTCAAGAGAATTAGGAAAATAAGAGCTAAAAACTTCAAGGGAAAAAGGTACCATGGAGCCAAAAAAGGTAGACTACTGGTTAGATCATACTAAGAAGTTCATAAAACATATGTGATGCATACCATTAGAGAAAGTGATTTATGCCACATCCTTGCTACAAGAAGAAGCCTCATAATGGTAAAATGGACTTGATTGAGTACAAGATAGAGGATGGGCTGACTTGGGACTTTTTTTGGTAGAGTTTCATAAGAAATCCATTTTTAAAGATTATTTGGATGATAAAAAGTAGTAATTCATAAACCTCAAGTAGGAGTAGAAGTCCATAGGGGAATATGAGAAGGACTTCTATATATTCTAATACTATGCCAAAGACATTATTTCCATGGAAGTTGACAAGTGTAAACAGTTCGAGAAGGGATAACATGTGGACATAAAGTCACAAGTGGTCCCTATGAAGAATATAAATTTGTCTTAGCTTGTTGCAGTGTGCCATTACATAGAGGTGGTATAGAAGGAAAAGAGGGAGTTATATCAAAAGAAGTAGTCTTCTAGTTAGAGAGCTTCTAGTGCATCTCAGGGAGCTGATAAGAAGTTTAAAGGAAGTCAGATAGAGGTAACTCAGTATACCTAGAAGTAAGGTCAATCTCAGAGAACCATACAGGGCAACAAGGTGAAGATTGGGCAGTAATATTAGGTTACTAGTACACCAATTCATATAAGTCAAAGTGGCCTAGTACCTCAATGTCATACTTGCCACAAAAGACATAAATGAGAATGCTAAAAGTTGAAACTAGAAGTGTGCTATTCTTATGGATTACGTAATCATTTTCACAAGGATTTTTTTAAAGAAAGCTAATGCTTGATAAGGATCTACTCATGTTTTATTAGAGGTCAAAGAGGGGATTGAGGAGATAGAGCAAAGAGAGCTTAAAGAGTTATGGTAGATTCTAGAGCTGAGGAACATGCTCCTATTCTATAATATGCCATTAGAGCATAGGAGGAAATTGATAAGCTAAACATCATAGTTGGTACCTTTCTTCTCTTTGACTCTTTTATTTTGGCCTTGATATCCTAGGTCCACACATTTTTATGTTTGCACATCACGAGCACTGGACTAAGGGTTAGTTTCATAACATATTGACATAGAGATCATGGTTAGTAATCCCATAGGTTAACATGTGATAGTTTATAGGGTCTATAAAAGATGTCTTTGAATGATTTAAGGTCAGTAGTTCTTAGCTTACCTAATAAAGTTGCCTTTTGAGGATTTTGACCTCATACTAGGTATGGACTAGTTGTCTAAGTATTAGGCAATATGGATTGTAAATAAAAGATATTAACTCGTAAGGCTGATGACGGGGCTAAGATCACTATTGTAGGAGAGAGGGTAGACTTTTATCTAATGTTATCTCTACAGTTATAGCTACACAAGTTATGAGAAAGGATTATAGGGCATATCTTCCATATGTGTTTGACATAAGGAAAAAGAGTTCAAATATAAGCAATATACCAGTCACATCTAACTACTTGGATGTTTTTCCAAAAAAGTTGCTAGGTTTGCCTCTAGAATGGGAACTTAAGTTCAGCATTAAGGTTCTACCTAGAACTACCCTAGTATTGGTAGCTCTATATTGGATAGCTCCAGTAAAGTTGAAAGAATTGAAAATATAGCTACAAGAGTTATTAGTCAAAGGCTTCATAAGACCTAGTGTTTATCCCTAGGGAGCACTAATGTTTTTTGTTAAAAAGAAGGATGGATCACTTTAATTATATGTAGATTACAGACAATTGAATAAAGTGATCATCTAGAATAAGTATCCCTTGCCAAGGATAGATAACTTGTTTGATCAACTTAGAGTAGGTGAAGTGTTTTCTAAGATTGATATGAGGTTAGGTTATTATCAATTAAGGGTAAAATAGTCTAATGTGGCAAAGACAATATTTAGAATAAGATATGGCCACTATGAGTTTTTAGTAATGCCATTTAGGCTTACTAATGCTTTTGTACCTTTTATGGATATGACGAATAGAGTTTTTAGATAGTACCTAGATCAGTTTGTAGTTGTCTTCATCGATGACATCTTGGTCTATTCTAAGAGTAAAGAAGATCATAAACAATATTTGAGGACAATTTTGCGAATTTTGACAAAAGATAATCTCTATGCAAAACTCTACTAGTGTGAGTTTTAGCTTAGTGAGGTGTCTTTTCTTAAGCACATAGCTTTTACAGAAGGGATTTTAGTTGATCCTATCAAGATTCAGGCTATTATGGAGTGGAAGCAACCAAGGAATACCATAGAGATCAATAGTTGCCTTAGGTTGGTTAGTTACTACAAACAGTTTGTGAAGGGGTTTTCATTGATCATAGCACTTATGACTCATCTGTTAAAGAAAGAAGTTAAGTTTATTTACAATGGCAGATACTAAAATAGTTTTAACAAGCTTAAAATGATGTTAACAGAAGCACCCACTTTTGTTCAACTGATTTCTAAGACTTTACCATCAATAGTAACTTTCTACATAATGGGTTGGGTTGTATTTTGATGCAAAAAGGTAAGGTAGTTACTTATGCTTCTAGATAGTTAAAGCCATATGCGAAAAACAACCCCACTTGTGACACCTCCTACTGGGAAGAAACCCAATAAGTGGTGCACTTCCCATTAGGTCACCCCTCCATAAATTGTCCTCCCGGTTCATTCGTTTAACTTTCACCAATTTCTTATTATTGGACCCAGCTTAAGTCCAAAACATGTTTTGCCTTTTTATAGGCCCAACTTAAGCTTATGCCAATCTATTATTGCCTATAATGGTTAATTAAACACTATCCAAATATTTCCTAAAATTCAACAGTTAGTGGCTATTTGATCGCTATCCAAAAGTTTTAAACCTATAAAACACTTTTATAAATGCAATTCCACATCTTTAGGACCCTTTTGGCTCCCCATGTATCAACCTAACATTATCAGTCTATTAGTTTATTCACAAAGGCCTCAAGCCATAATCAGCATAATTATAGTCCTAGAGCCTCAGGCTCATATATCAAAAATAACACATGAACAAAACCATACATGCACAAAATCTAATAATTTACTAATTACAAAACTGTCTATATTATATATATACATAACTAGTTAAATGGTACCCTTTTCTCACCTATGTACATGATCATAAAACTATACACTAATAACATAGCAACTTTGTCAAAATAGTCCTCTGAAGCTATTCGCACGTACTGTGAGGTTGTATCTTTGATTTGATTACCTGTGCACCAAAATAGGTACGCTAAGTATATAATATACTCAGTGGTGAACTCAAGCATTTAAATCATGTCATATGGTTTATTCACGCATATACATAATTAATATTATCTAATTCAAGTTATTAAGCCAATAGTTAAATTATTTATGTCAAATGACCAAAATACCCATGCACCTATACATAGCAATTTATCATTTATTTAGTCATTTAAAGATCAAGTAAATTTTGGATTTAGGCCATTCTTAATAATAACCTTCAAATAATGGAATTATCAGGTCAATAAAAATTATACATGCAAAATTGCTAAAATACCTTTATCATTTGCATTGATTATTTATTCAGTTAATTACACCAAAATCTGAGAAATTCAATAATATCTACCATTATCAATGTTTCATGTTATTCATTTCATTAAATTAATAGGACTGACTAGATAAATAATGCTTCAATGCACTAGACCTAGAGGGAACTAAAAATAGTATGGTGAGCCATATTCTAGACCTTGACTGCTACACCAGTCTAATAAATATTATAGGGATCAGTATGTAGACCTCCTAAATAACATATTCAAAAATTAATTAATTAATTTGGTCTACCTAGTAGACTGGTTTGTCTAATAGACTAGTGTAGTGGCCCTCTAGGACCTACACTGCAGCACCAGCTTAATTAGGTAAATAGCACCAACTGTGCAAAAATTACATAATGGTTTGCCCAACATACTAGTATAGTGGCCCCAATATAGACCTCGACCACTATACTAGCCCTACCTAAAAATCAGACAGTGTAGTAGGTGCTAAAATCCCTAAGTTGATCGGTCAACCCATCTAATAGTTGTCTAACTAATAGGCCATAACCTCAATTTATGTTTATTTCTTTACTAATTAACCTCTTTTAATATTCTTAATTAAAAAATAGATAGATATAAATTTTATTTCACAATCAAATTTTAGCCCGGTCTGGTATTGTAATAATTATACTATATCGAGTTAATTTCTAATAATATTATTAAGTCATATAGTTACTAATATTCAAGGCATATTATTCCTAGTCTTATTGCATATTCAATTTCCATTTAACTACCATTTACTATCCAAGTACACTTTTTATTCAGGTAGTGGTCAATTCTAGACACTTATAGGTCATTTCATCATTTTGCAATATCTCTTTTCAAGTTCATTTCTTAACCTATTTTAGTGTTGTTTTCACCATTCAATCCATATTTTCCATAGGCCCAAAGCCAACATCAATTAGGCTATTCATAAGGCCACAAAATAAGCAAACCAACCATGCGATAATATTGTCCCATAATTGCCATTTTAGGCATCGTTTTTAGGCCACTATTTAGGTTATTTACAAGTTCACATTAGTTTAAGTATATGTCTCCTTTTAGGCTATTTTTTTTTCAAACCTTTATACTATCCATTTATTCATCTATTAGCACACATTCATTAAACCATTTATATCATGCCAATCTCATACATTTATTCAAATAATACCAAGTTCATTATGCCATATTATGCCTATTGCATTAGGCTTTATGTCAACACACATATTACCAAAGTTTACATGTCATTTTTAACAACATTACTCTCAGGTCATGGTTATCTAATGACCTTAATTATGTATTTCATTAACATTTATTATACCTTTAAGATTTCATCCATAACTTAAACACATTCATACACATACATTTATATTTTCATCCCATTTAAGGTAGTGTATACACATCAATATGTCTCAGCCATTCCAAGAATTCACGATAGTCATACACATATCACCACAATTACAAGTAACCATACCTTACATTAATACTATAACCTTACAAACACCCCAAGCTACCTTAACACACCTTCATAAGCATCTCTCGGCCAAACAAGGTTACTCTAATGTACAATCTCTTTTTCATCAACCAACCCCACATACATTCATCCATCATTGCATATTATTCATGGAAACAATGAATTCATTCTAGCTACTTTCTATCACTAATTTAGCTACACTTCACACACCCATTAACACAATAAGCCATGAATAAATAGAAAGGCATGATCTAAAGTATATGAGTTCACATACCTCTAAAGGAAAAGAGTCAAATTGCACTCTCTAAACTTGAAGAATGCAAAAACCATGAATTCTAGCCTCCTTTTCTCACGAAAAATCAGCCCCAATCTTCATGCCTTTTCCTTTCCAAGTTCCTCAAAATCACACACACTTAATCTATTAGGACTTAGGCATTCATCAGCATCCATTTACATTAAAATTGACTAAGAAAACTAATAAAACCCTAAGAACACTTAACTTGATCCTTTGCTGCCTTTGCTAGAATGTTGTCTAACCTTACTCCTCTGGATGAATTTTAATTAATTATTGGAAGCTCATTTTCTAGTGATTCTTTTTCCTTTAAGTCCATAACACATAAGGATGAATTTTGATGAAAAGAATTTTCGGGAAAACCTTAGAGAAGATGATGAAAATGGTCCTCTTTCCCTTGAATGGCGTTAGTTCCAACAACAAAGGGAGAAGAAAATTTTCTTCTTTTATGAGTCAATTTTACCATTTGTCACCATGTTTTGACATATGAAATGGCCTTTAGGCTAGCTAGCATGGTATGGGTGTGTCCAACGACCACCCAAACCATCTAGAAATAGCCCGATTTTGATAGAAACTTTGAGACAATTTTTAAAAATCATAGGAACCTCAAAAAATTATGAATTTATTTTAAAATTCATCATTTAATCCCCTTTATTTGGTCATAAATTTTTGCAGCCAAATTCCATCGATAGGGCCATTTATAGGCTATCTCGATTTACATGCCAACCTAAAAAATTATGAGAATTTGCAAATGACCTCAAAATTCAAAAATTCTATCACTAATAGACTTAGTGGAATTTTTGAGCTTTAAGGTATGATATTTTCGGGTCCATCTAGGCACATCCCAAGTTATTCCTAGCTAGACTTAGTTTAACCCCATAGATCATTAGCTTATAGCCCATAATAAATTATTAGTTTTGCTAAATTTTTAAATTTTCCCTTTTTCATCAATTTAAAGCCCCTCAAAATTTCATGGCTAATGCCACTGCCTTGGTTCTCATGCAAGTGACCTGACACCTTAAGACACTTCCTAGACCTAGTAGCACTATTCATAGAGCTTCGATGCACGGACGTTATAGTTCTTCCCCTTTTAAGAAAATTTCATCTTCAAAATTACCTAAAGCAAATATTTATGGATACTGGCTTTCATCCATTCTTCTGGCTCCTAAGTAGCCTCTTCGGTATTATGATGTCTCTATAGCACCTTGACTAGTCGTATATATTTATTTCTCAATCTTCTCATCTCACGAGCCAAAACTTGGACCGATTCCTCTTCATAGCTTAAATCAAGCTATACTTCAATATCAATCATTGGAATCACATGTAAAGGATCTAATCTGTACTTCTTGAGCATTAAAACATGGAAAAAATTATGTATCTATTGTAGCTCAAGTGTTAATGCTAGCTTGTAAGCTAGTGTTCCAACCCTTTCTGTAATCTCATAGGGTTCGATAAATCTAGTACTCAGTTTCCATTTTTTCCCAAATTTTAACACTTTTTTCCATAGGGATACTTTTAAAAACACTCTCTCACCAACTGCATATTCAATATCCCTTCCTTTTAAGTTAGCATATGATTTCTATTAGTCAACTATAGCTTTTAGTCTTTCTATGACAACTTTCACTTTTTCCTCAGCATCTTTGATCAAATCAATGCCAAAAATTTTACTCTCTATAACTTCACTCCAACATAGAGGATTTTTGCATCGTCTGCATATAAAGCTTTATAAGGTGCCATTCCTAAGCTAGACTGATAACTGTTGTTATAGACAAATTCTGCCAAAAATAGATAATGATCATAGGTACCTTTAAACTCAATTACATACCCTCACAGCATATCCTCAAGTACCTGTATCACCCTTTCTTACTATTTATTAGTTCGAGGATAAAAAGATTTACTATAGGCCATTCTTGTGCCTAATGCTTCCTGTAGCTTCTTCCAAAATTTAAAAGTAAAATGAGGATCTCTATAAGAAATAATAGTCACTGGTACACTATAAAGTCTGACTATTTCATCCATATACAACTTAGCCAGCTTTCTAAAGAATAATCCATTTTGACTGGAATAAAGTGAATATCCTTTGTCAATCTATCAATAATCACCCATTTAATATCATAATGACCTTTGGTTATAGGTAAACCATCACAAAATCTATGGTCTCCTTCTCCCATTTCTATTCTAGTATTACTATAGGATACAACAATTTAGAAGCAACCAAGTATTTGGCTTTCACCTATTGATAGGTCAGACATCTTACAACATATTTTATTACTTCTCTTTTCATACCAAGCCACCAATAATGAGACTTTAAGTCTAAATACATCTTTGTGCTCCCAAGATGTATAGAATAAAGAGCTTCATATGCTTCTCTCAATATTTGTAACCTCAGATCATCTGTCTAGGTACACACAGCCTATTCTGGTAATACAAACATCTATCTTCTGTCAATTCAAATCCTATAGCCTTCCTTTCTTTAACTTTATGTACCATCTGGACCAACTGCTTATCTTTCATTTAAGTCTCTTTAATTTGTCATTGAAAATTAGGTTTCACATGTAACTCAACCAAAATGGCATTCTCTGGAGTATACTATAGTTTAGCATTTAAGGCTTTCAGAGTTACCATGAATTTTCTACTTAAGGCATTTGCCACTAAATTTGCTTTCCCTATGTGATAGTCAATCAAATAGTCATAATCTTTTATCAATTCCAACCACTTTCTCTATCTTAAATTCAACACCTTCTAATTAAGGAGGTACTTTAGACTCTTATGATCTATATAAACGTAACATTTTTCACCATATAGATAATGCCTCCATATTTTTAAGGCAAAAATAATAGCAGCTAGCTCTAAGTCTTAAGTACGATAGTTCCTCTCATGTGGCTTCAATTGTCTTAAAGCATATGCTACTACTTTTCCATCCTGCATCAACATATAACCCAAATCATTTAGTTAAGCATCACTATACACTGTAAAATCCTTACCTTATTTAGATTGACTCATGATATGAGCTTCTATCAATATCTTCTTCAATTTCTCAAAACTTTCTTGACACTTATCATCCAACTCAAATTTCACATTCTTTCTAATCAATCTAGTTAAAGGAGTTGAAATGATAGAAAACCCTTTCACGAATCTCTTGTAGTACCCTACTAATCCTTGAAAACTTTTTATCTCCATCACATTCCTAAGTGGTTCCCATTCTAGCACTTCCTTTACTTTACTAAGATTAACTCTAATCCCTTGTACTAAAACTATATGCCCTAGAAATGCAACTTCACTTGGCCAAAACTCATATTTATTGAGCTTGGCATAAAGTTATTTCTCCATCAGAATCTATAACACAACCTTGAGATGTTGTTCTTGATCTTCCTTATTTCTAGAATACACTAGAATATCATTTTTGAATACCACCACAAACTAGTCCAGATAAGGTTGAAAAACATTATTCATCATGTCCATAAAAGTTCTTGGTGCATTAATGAGCCCAAATGTTGTCACCAAGAATTTATAGTGCCCGTATCAAGTCCTAATAGAAGTTTTTGGAATATCAACTTCCCTAATTCTCAACTGTTGATACTCGAATCTCATATCAAAATTTGAAAATACACCTACACCTCTCAATTAATAAAAAAGTTCATCAATTCTGGGCAATAGGTATTTATTTTTCACTGTCATCTTGTTCAGTTACCTATAATCAATACACAACCAGAGTGACCCATCTTTCTTGTTTACAAACAACACTAGTGCTCCCCAAGAAGATACACTGGGTCTAATAAAACCCTTTTCTAATAGGTTTTGAAGCTGTACTTTTAGTTCTTTTAATTAAGTAGGTGTCATTTAATAATGAGGAATGGATATTAGAGTTGTACTAAGATATACATCAATTTTGAAGTCAAGTTCTCTCTAAGGTGGTAAACCTAGCAACTCATAAGGAAATATATCAAAAAATTCAAAAACAATAGGGATATGTTCAAGATCTGAGTTAAAAGTATTCATGTTAATGACATAAGCTAGATAAGATTCACACCCCTTTCGAAGAAGTTTTCATGTTGTAACTACAAAGATAAGATTATTTAGAGGACTTCTCTCCCTATCTACTATCATAGTTTGGCCCTCTACAGCCTGAATGGTTAATTTCTTATATCTATAATCAATAATGGCTTAATGCTTAGTTAACCAATCCATTCCTAATATCACATCAAACTCATGGAATGGTAGATTTGTCATATCAATAGAAAATTGATATCCATAAATCACTAGAGGACACTGCCTATATACCTTGTTCACAATTACACTCTATCCTAAAAGATTACTAACTCTAATATTTATATCAACATGTTCAAGCTCTAACCCCCTTTTCTATGCTTGTGCAGTACATACATATGAATGTGTAGAACTAGGGTATATTAATGCTAATACTGGAACATTAAATAAATAAAAAGTAATGATGATGATGTCTGGTGTTATAGCCTTTTCTCTAGCTCTCAAAGTATACTATTTTGCTAGAGCACGAGCCTCTGACCTTATGCCCTGATTAGCACTAGGTTGCTCTCCTCTGTTCTACCTTAGACCCTTATTCTGAGGTGTAACATTGGATGCTTATGTTTAAGCACCCTCTAATTGTCTCTAAAGACACTCTCTTTTATAATGATCTATTGCACCACAATGGAAAATGTCTCTTCTAATAGGTATTACAAGTCGGAGGTCCATTTCTATTACACCTTATACTAAGAGGCTATCGAGATTTACCTATAGAAGCTTGTCTAGATCTCTGGGATTGTGCCAATCTCTACCCCTGATACCCTGGCCAATACTAGGGCCTAGGCTAAGACGATATCTATGAATGACCCTCTCTTTTCTTCTTATTATCCCCTGACATTGCATTGGACTATTCCATAATTAACTACCTCTTCCTCTAGATGAAATCCCTCTTTTCTTGTATCATGTCTTCCATGTCATATGTAGCAACCACTAGTACTGCAAAATCTTTTTCTCTGGTGTTGGCTATCTACATTCTCAATTCTACATTCAACCCCATTAGAAATCTCTTGAATTTCTCTTCTTCATTGGGAATGAACTCTTTAACATTCTTTTAGCAGCCTGGTAGAATCTTTCTCATACTCTGACATTGTCCTTTTTTTCCCTACTTTAGGTCAAGAAATTCTTGTCTCTTTTTATCCTTATAGGATTCAAGTATGTATTTCTTCCTGAACTCAAGGAAAAATTCCCATGTTAGGTTTGCAAGTGTTTTTTTTCTTCTTATAGTATTCGACCAACTGTAGGCTTCTTCCTAAACAAGATAAGTGGCACACTGATAATTTTCTTCTTCTGTATGTTTTAGTTGCTCTAAAATTCTGAATGTTCTATCTAACCAATACTTAGATCTAGTAGTATCATCTTTCTTCCTCCCTAAGAAATCAATAACTCTCATTTTTTAGCCTCTCTAAACATTTCTTTTTGTGGGGGAGTTTGTAACGACCTGAAAATCCCGACTCTCATGAATAGTACTTCCCGGGATGAATAGTGCTTCTCGAGACCCGAGTCGCACTAAATGTACCGATGGGTAGTATTAATTATAAGAGAATTTTAGGTAATGTTTGAAGCTAATCCGAAGTCGTTTGGATGGTTAAAAACATTAAATAAGATTTTACGGCAGTGTCCTGTGAATAGTGCTGCAGGCAAAGCCGAACCGTAAATAAAATAAAAAGTTGCTCAAAATAATCTGAAAATGTTACA
>CANXYI011011685.1:0-12560 GCA_948208565.1 Hura crepitans
TTCCCTTCGAGAATGGGCAAAGGGTGTTACACTTTAAAAATAAGAGGTCATTGGGCCTTTTTATCCCCTGATGGTGCTTAGGTAAGCTCACTTAGGAAGAATTACTTAACCACATGTAAGGGAGTAATAAGGTTGGAAGGCTTACTACTTTTGTTTGTCCTTATACATCTTAACTTTTATCTTTTTTGGTCCTTGTGTACATAATATTTTATCTATTTTATGACATTAACTTCGTACCTTTCTTATTTTTTACAAACTTCTATGTAACAATCTATTACTCGTAAACACATTTCATGTAGACTTAAGTACACTTCATGCCAACACATGCATACTAACCATGCATTAAAGGTTACCATCTTGTAAAAATTCATGCATCTTATGATCTCACTCATGCATTAACTATCCATACCATGCATCCACACATATGTATACACCATATTTGTTCTCGAGACATCATTCATATATAAGGCACTTGTTATATATCATGCATCATCTTAAATAAATCATGTATTATGACTAACCCTTTATTTTGCAGTGACTATTGATCCATCTTCAAGATTAACCATGTCTAGAGATAAAGTAATAATTAATGCAATGCTAAATAAGATCTTTCAAGATATATAGAAAAGAATGATGGTTGCCATAACCAATGCAATATCAAGTATATATGTCGAGATAAAAGCTAACCTTCTACTATGCATAATGGAATGAAAGAAATGAATGATGAAAAAGATGACTAGGTTTTTGATGAAGAGATACCACTAGTTAATCATAGTTATAATAGGGTCCCATAACCTAAGTATGATGAGAATGATCCTATGAAAAAGATGAATTAAAAAACTAGAAACCATGAGTCATCTAGTGACTAGGGCCAAAGACATTAACGTAAAAGACATCAACTTAAAGCATGATCATGCCATACCCCACAAGTTTAAAATGCCCAATCTAAGTAAGTTTGATGGCACTTTAGACTTAAGAACTCATTTTAAAGTAGTATGTAGTAGCTATGAGGTCGATGCATCTATCTAAAGCACAAATAGTAAGCTTGCTTAGTGTGACTCTAACTAGACAAGCCTTAGATTAGTACCACAACTTAGAAAAGAAGGTTAAAATGAACTGGGAAGAGTTAGCCCCTGCATTCAACAAGTAATACACAAATAATGTAACCATTAAAGTGACCCTCAAGGACATGTAGTTGGTATGCCAAAAACTCAATGAATCCTTTTCAGAATACTTTGAATAATGGAGAGCCAAGGTACTTAAAATAAGGAACAAGCCTGATGATACCGACTATATCAAGATGTTCATTAAGAATGCTAATAGCTATATGAATATTGGGCTCTCTACTAAAGCCATTACCATATGGGAATGGCTTAATGACATAGCTATTGATATTAGATTGCCACTTTAGAATAAAAGATTTAAAAAGAATAGGGAACCTACCCATCAAAATAATAACTCAGGCTAAGTCACTAATGTTAACATAGTTAGGAGTCCCAATTTCTCCAAATTGGGAAAACCTCTATCGTGGTGCTTGAATAAGCTCATAGAAGAAGAAAAGTTATAACCATTAATACCCAAGCCACAAATTGATCCTTTTCCACCTAATCATAGGTTTGACCTATATTTTGCTTACCATCAAGTGACAAGCCATCTCATACACAAGTGCACCACTTTCTATCATGCCATTCAAGATCTTATTGACGTCAAGAATATACCTGATCCAGAAGCTTAAAACTCCCCTAATTAATCTTATGTCTCTTTCTTTTTTTTTTGTTTAGTTGTGAGATTTTATATTCTTTTCAATTAGTTTTCCTCTAATAAAATGAGATAATGAATTTACTTTTAGATGGTTGTATAAATACATTTTAACTTTGACAAGGGGAAAATCCTAAATCACATATTGTAAAGCAGATCAATTTTAGCTTCCTCTTAAAAGATAGATCAATGATTAATAGGCATCATTAGGAATCATACATAGCATTAGGCATTTATACAAACTATGCATAACATTGGCATTAGAAGCCACATACACTAAAAGTAATAGGCCCTCATTCATATATCAAATAAACATATGTTGTATAAGCACAACAACATCTTATGACTTCATGTTTCCATGCAAACTATTTAGGCTTAATCATGCATCATCCATACACGTATCACCTTAATAGGAGTAACATTTAAACCTTACTCATATCCCTATGCATTCTTCATTACCCCTGTATCATAATTAGGGTACACCATACATAACATCATAATGGTTAAAACATATGTCATATCATATTAACCATGTATCACACTAACTATAGGGATCATCCTTCACTCAGGCTTTTCTAAGGAAATAACCCTAGCTTTCTCTCCTTTAAAAATGACACTAGATGGCAAAGACTTGCAAAGCATTAAAGAATTCATCAAAAAGTTATGGTTGAAAAAATGGATAATATTTGAGCCATGACTTCAGAACAGTTCACCAAGTTAAATACCACTGAGGGGCAAATAGTTACCAAGGAACCAAGCCCAGTTGTCCACCATGTAGATTCGCCAAGTTTGATAGGCCTTTATCATTAATATTTAAAGAATTAAGGAATAAAAACCTCCTTCATCCATTGAAACCAAAACCACTAATTGGGCCATTTTTAGCTAAACATAAGCATGACTTTTATTGTGCTTATCATCAAAAGATTGGTCACCTCACTTATAAGTGCAAAAACCATTACCATGCTATCCAAAACCATATAGATTATGGCATAATACTTGATCTTAAAGATCACCCATTAACAGACCTCACTGTTATTCCTTAATTCTCTACAAAGCAAGGTTCTCTCTTCTTGAAATTCGATATGACACCTCATTAGCTAAATATTAACCAATTATAGGATCATACCAATCAAGGTTATAGAAGGATTCAATGAAGATGGGTTAGACTATCTTTATTTTCTTTTCTAGTTATTTCTTTCCTTTATGTTAGAACAATTAAAGTTTAATAAAACATGTTTGGGCTTTTTATGAGCATCTTTATGCACCTCATTCTTTTACATAGCATGGTACTCTTAAAAGTAAGTTGAGAGAATTAAAACAAAAAAGAGAGAGAAAGAAAAAGAACAAACTTAATCAGCTTAATCCATATGTATCTCACACGGTTCATGATTCTTCTAAGAGTGACTCATACAATTTTGAAGTTCAAAACTTGATCGTTCCTTGTAAGGCATGAGAAATATCCCTGAATGTGAGATGAGTGATAAAAAGAAATAAAAAAAAGAAACTAGACGGCAACTAAACCCGAATGAATGCTTCTATCCTCCAAACATAAAACAGGTTCAAAAACAATAGGCTCTAAAAATTCATTTTTCCAAGATATAGTTCAATCCAATCAACTCCTTTAAAACCTAAGAACTATTCTAAACATCAAACATTTTTTTGGTTCTTGCTCATATAAAAATCCAAAGGTCAGAATGTTCTAAAATGTCAAAACTCCGAAGCATACAAAATTAAAAATATTTATCTTAAGCCTCAAACAATTAAGCATTCTCTTTTAAACTATGGTTAAAAAGAGAAAAAAAATGAGTTTTTTAATTCCCACTAGGCCGATCAATCTAGACCATGAGCCTAAGAAAAAGTTAGGGAAATTTAAGAGAATATTTAGCCAAGAAAATCTTTAAAATGACTAATAATAGGGATATCATCAATGCAGTACTAAAAAAGTCAAAAGGGTGACATTCAACATACAATAGAAGCACAAAGATTCAAGATGTTAGGGATACAAAGCTAGCACCCATAACAAGATACTTATTGATCTATAAAGCTCCATTAATAAGGCATGAGCTTTAAGACATATCATTCTAATTCATAATCTATAAGAGTGCATGAGCTTTAAAACATATCCAGCCATTTCAAAAGGTGCAAGTCCATATTCAATTGATCAAACACAAAACGGTTAAGTTTTAAGCCTTAGCCAAATGTAGATAAGCTAAATTGAAAAACAACAGAAAAAGAAGCTTGCTAGGTTAAAAACTCACAAAGGGTGGCATAGGCAAAAAATTATAGCAAACCTTATTAGATTAAAAACTTGCAAAGGATGATTTAGGTAGCAAATAGAGAGAAAATATTTAATTGCAAAATCTACAGACTAGTTAATAACAAAGGTACCATACTATGCAATCATTTAAATTTTCATACTCTATCACATGTTTATTATTATCATTCATTCTTTAGCCAGACATGCCTAAATGATCTCCAAAACAAATTGGCATTTTACCTAAACCTTTGCCTCACCACTATTTGGTACATTTTACTCACCTTTTGGGAAGCATTTCACTTATCACCTTAACTCAACACCTTTCCTAGCCTTTTCATGACCTTGACTTAACTTATTTCCTTATAAGACTTCTCATTCAACCTATCACTTCACACTTAAACCCAATTTTTCATATAACAAATTTGAGAGGAGAGTGATCTCAATAACACATTTACCAGTTCATAGATTTGCTCACTCACATCTATTCATACATTTATTCTAGGAAAAGATACCTATTTGCCTATATATACATTTGCCTTCATCCTTCATCCATTATGAAAAGAACATTAATTCATTATAAGGAAAGATGCATTCATCGTTCAACATATATCTATCTTTCATTCATCATAAGGAAAGATGCATTCATCATTCAACATATATCTACCTCCACCATTCATTAATCCTAAGAAAATATGCATTCATCATTCAACATATATTTGCTTCCACCATTCATCCACCATAAGAAATGATTCATTCATTCACTCATCTAGGAAAAGGTTATATTCATCATGTAATTACAGGTACATGCATTCATTCATTTAGAAAAGAAAAAGTAAAAACACATGCATCACTACTTTCATTAGCAAAGCATTATTCACAGTTAAGTTAAAAACAAGCCTCGTTACATTCTATCATTTAGAGTAAATTAGGAACTAAGACACATATCATTCATTCATTAACTAGTATCACTAAATTTATTCATTAATACCCATTCAAATGGGTATACAACCGATAGATATATAGCTCATTCATTCATTTACTCAATCACTAGAGTCATCTTATTCACCACCTTAGGTCACCATATTCATATATTTACACATGTATTGGCTTATTCACACATTTGCATTAAGTAGGCATTAATGCATCTGACATTATTTACATACTGTAGATATGCATTATTCAAAGTGTCTATAATATTCATCCAAAAAGAATCAGATACAAAAAACATTTATTAGGTCTATATCTATTAGCTTATTCACCACCTTCATTTATCTAGGATTAGATAGAGTGCATTTATAGAAAACTAGGCCACACCATTATCACCGTATTTATTTAACTCTTGCTCGTATGTCTGCCCTTACATTAGAATCAACTCGTTCACAAAATGAATCCATACATCAGTTCACATAAGCAGACAAACATATAAAGGGCCACATTATGCATTAATGCATTGTACAAGTATCTTGCTTTTAATTTAAGTGGGCATCAATACATTCAGCTATATACATCAAGATATTTACCAATTTCACTACATCTTATTATCATTTAGTACGTATAAGTATACATTAGTCTAGGCACACATTATCATTAGCATATCATCATGAGTACCATACCAAAGCAATATTTGGAGCATAGCATACATTCCTTTTACAAATGCGCAGTTGCATACATTTAGAAGAAAATCACACATACACATGATAGGTTAATGTATTTATAAGCCATTAGCATGCAGTGCATTTGTCTTTCACTTAACCCTTATTAACATACTTATCATCGAGTGCTAGGAATAAACATGTATTTCACTACATTTATCATGACTTTATTCACAAGTTACAAACTCACATCCGTATATTCTTTGTGTTCACCCAGTAGACAAGCATAAAGTACCAACTTGTTTTAGTGTTAGTAAGTCCTTCCTCATTCGGACATGTAAACACATCTAAAAAAACCCCTACATTTATGACACTCCTTTTCTAGGTACTTTATAGTCATTCATTTGCTTAATTCTGATTCCATAGGAACATGCACATTAATGTATGCATATAGCATACATACCTACCATAAAAATTCAATCTCATCCATATGCATGCAGTCTCCCAGCATAAATACCATTCACATTCACACATATACAACTACACATATACAAGGTCATTACCCTGTAGGTGAACACAATTAGGCAAGCATAAATTAGGTTGTACACCCAGTTGAATCATCTTAAAGGTAGGTAACTCCTTGAATTGAAACCTTAACAAAATCCATAATTATTGAAAGCTAAGGTACATATCAAAAACCTACCAAGTTGAACTAATACTAACTCCTATCACATTTTTCTTTCAAGATTTGGCACTATGCCTAATCTAGTTTTTATAAGATTTAGCGTCATAAGCCAAACCAATCTTCTCATATTCAACTCAATACCAATCCAATCCTCTCATATTCAACTTAACGCCTAATCTAATCTCCTCAAATTCAGCTCCATGCCCTATCCAACCCTTTTGGATTCAACCTTACCCTTTTGGATTCAACCTTACAAGCAAATATAACCTTTTAATATTCAACCTTACAAGTAAATCCAACCCTTTTAAATTTAGCCTTACAAGCAAATCTAACCCTTTTAGATTTAGTCTTACAAGTAAATCTAACCCTTTAGGATTTAGCCTTACAAGCAAATCTAAACCCTTTCATGTTTAGCCTTACAAGCAAATCTAGCCTTTTCAGATTGAGCTTTATAAGCAAATTTAACCCTTTTAGATTTAACCTTAAAAGCAAATCCAACCATTTCAAATTCAGCTTTACAAATAAATCCAACCCTCTTTGATTTAGCCTTACAAACAAATCCACTTTTCACCCTTTTAAACCTTATTAGTCAAATTATAACACCCGAAAAATCATTATTTGGTGACAAATACCCCTAAGCTCGATACAATGATGTTCAGGGCACTGAAGGGCAACTTAGTGGCTAAACAAAGATTTGGTCAATTAAACTTTAACTGATTAAAAAGTTATGAAAATAGTGAATAAAAATTTTTCAAGCTAGGACTAAGCTGAGACATGCATGAATAGACCCGAAAATACCATAACCTAAGGCTTAAAAATTTCACTAAGTCCAATGGTGAAAGAATTTTTGAAATCAGAGATTATTTGTGAATTCATATAATTTTTGAGGTTTCACATAAATTTAGGTAGTTTGAAAACTATCCTATCAATTGAGTTTGCCCATGAAAATTTATGAGCATGTAGAGGGGATTAAAAAATGAATTTTAAAATAAATGGTGTAATTTTTAGAGGTCTATGCAAATTTTGGTGAATTCCCAAAGTTCTATTGCTAATCGAACTATTAAAATTTCTCAAAACTTTAGTTCGCCTATTTTTAGATGGAATTAGGTAATGAAATTTTACAAGCATGTAATTGGGATCAAATGAGTATTTTAGGAATAAATGGTTAATTTTTTTATGACCATGTGATTTTTAAAAATTTCTCGAAGTTGGTAGCCCTATAACTAAAAATGAGCCATTTCGGGATGGTTCGGTGTTCATAGAACCCATCCACACCAAGCCAACTATCTTAGGAGTGATGATAGGTTTTTTAGGAGTAGGAAAAGTTGAAAACATTCATTAGAACAATAAGAAAAAGAAAAAATAAAGGAAAAAGAAAAAAAATTCTTTTGTTGCCCAAGAAAATTTTAGACGCCTTTTCTCTCTTCAATTGGCCATATCTCCTTCATTTCTCACCAAAAATTTATGATTCTAGTTTCTAAATTCAAGTTAGCCTACTAGTGAACTGTGGGAAAAAGAATCAAAGGGAAATGAGCTTTCAATTGGGAGAAAAAATTCTCCAAAGTTTCATGGCTCAGGCTACCTAAAAAAAAACCTCAATGCCATCCCTCACTTCCTCTAGCCATATCTTCCTCATCCCTTCACCAAAATTCATCATTTTTGTTTCTAAATTTTCTTTAGGAAGTAAGAGATTAAGGAAAAAAGAATTGCAGCAAAAGGAGCTCTATATTAGGAGAAATAAATCTCTAAAAATTATTGGTCAGAAATAATCCGAGACAAGGTGCTTAGGTGAGTTTGAGTTCCACAGCTATTCTTTGTGAATTCTTTGGACTTTAGCTGCAATTTAATGCCTAGGGATGCCTAACACATGTGTATGTGTGTGTGTGAGGTGATTAAGGCATTTGGAGGCCAAAAGAAGGCTTGAAGAAAGGTGGAAAAGCCACCATAGTGGCTGGACATCAAAGAGTTCTTGAGGATTTAAGGGTCTTATTGATTGGTAAGTGAATTTACCTTAAACAAATCAAGTATGTTAAATGAAATGTGGACTTTAAGTTTGAGTACTTATATGGTAGTTATGTTTGTATGTGTGGATGCATGTGAATGTCATGCTAGTATGTGTAATTTGAGGAGATAGGATGTCAAAGATGTAAATTAGATGTGGAAGGGATATGCATACATGTGTTACATGCACGACTATATATATGTCATGTATGTCATGATATGAAGATAGATGTAGGGTATGAGTGCATGGGATGCATGATGACAACATGATGTAAGATATGTAAATAGAAACTAGTGTGGTTATGTGGAAAGAATTAATAAATCATGTAGCATGAATGGTGTATGTAGTATGGAGGGGTGAGAACATATAATGTAATAGTTAGAGTTGTATAGGGTAGATAAGAAGAATAATGATGTAATTAAGGATTAGAGTTCAAGATTTAGGGATAAAATCATAAATTAGTGTGCTAAAATAATAATGATGAATGGGGTAAAATATTTTATAATATAAAGTATGGAGACAAAAGGAAAATGTAAAGAATAAATGGGTTGGTGAGAAAAAGGTTACCAAATGAATAATAAATCTTATGTAAAGTGGATCCATAACTGTCTAGGATTTCTAACGACCTGTAATTGATCGAAAAATATGACTTGATGAAATAAAATAAAATCAGTGTCTTTTTAGCATAAAAATAAATAGACTAAATATCTGGTAGACGACAAAGGTTATTAATTAGACCTAATTGAAAAAAAAAAGGAATTTAAGAACTAACTACTTATTGAAAACCAAACTGAATAAATTAAAAGTCCAAGAAAGGAATTGATTAAGGCATAATAAATTATGGATAAATTTTAAAGGAAAATAATATATGAATATTAGGGGAATTCTGGGTCATAGGAAGAGGTTTATACTTGACATAGGCTGAAAGACATAAATATAAAGGAATGATTTTAAAGGTTTCCATAAAGTAAATAGCTAAATTAGTTAGTAGTACTAAAAAAGGAATACTTATAAACACAGTAACAATAGAGATAAGCTATTAAAATTGAGAACTAAGTTGGGGTAATGAAACATAATAAATTAATAGAATAAAATCTATGGAATAGAATCCCCTAGAATATACTAAGCTAAGATAAATAGGATATGTCATCAATAAACACTTTAATGAAATTAATGACAAGAATGGAACTAGAATTAAAAACATGACAATTTGATGAAATTAAAGACTATTGCATGGTGTTTAACTAACTCATGAACAAAAACAAGTCTTGAGAATGAAATATTTTATATTGGACAAATTAAATAATGAATGTAATGATTATGAAAGATAATTGAATAGGAATATAGGGATTTTTGGTTACTTATACACTGGATAGGTTGACTAGTCAACTAGGGATTAGTAGCTGCTAGGTTGTTGGTTCTTCTAGGGCATATTGCCATGTATTGATTCTAGTGGGTGTAGCTGCTGAGGTTTTGTAAGGTTCTCCTACACTATAAGTTATTACTATAGATATAGGGAGTGGTTTACAGATGGGTCCCTAAGTATCCACCACACCGAGGTCTATAATACGGGTTATGGTATAGTTTTGCTTCTTATCTGATTCTCATACTATAAGGGTTGATGTAGTAGCTAAGGCCCAAAATAGGGACCACTGCACATTGTGATCTTGTTATCCAATAGCTAGTAGTTCTTCCTAAACTTGTGGGAATACATGATAAATAAAAGAATTTAAATAGACTTAATGGCATAAAAGTGGAATTTGAAGCATAAAATACCTTGATTCAAATAAATTATGAGTAAATGTATTAAGATTTAAAAATAGTTGCAAAGGCTGAGATTAAATAAACTCATATGAGCTTAATGAGATTTGTTAAAAGAAGAAAAGACTAAGGAAATGGTAACGGGACAGGAAATCAATTAAAAGAGATAAGTTATAGGAGAAATTCATTAATATAATAGAAGAAAGTAAAATATGTATATATAATAAGTAAACTGATTTAAATGATGAAAAGATACTAGAAAAGGGTATACATAAGTAGTGGAGTAATACTAGTCTGGTAATTTAAAACATAGTAAGAACACATAACTTAGAGAAATGATAATGTGATTCCTTTGACGGATGATCACTAATGAGAGCTTAAGCAAAAGGATTGGGAAATCTTTAACAAACATTAGTAACAAGTTCTAGTGTGCTTGTATGTGATATAGTACATGGTATGTTTGGTTAAATTCACCATTGAGTGTATACTTAGCATATCGGGTTTCTAATGCATAGGTGGTAGATGTGAGAAGATGTGAAGTAGGCAATCAGCAATACAGCCAATGACTATCTAGGTATGATCTTTTATGAGTGAATTACATAGTATAAGTAAGTAGAGGCACTCATGCATGTTATTGTGGGTGATTGCATTTTAGAATGCTTGATACTACTGGGACAGTAACTTATAGTAAGGGTAAAGGAGTTGGTAGCTGTAAATAAAGCTTAGGTTGATGATTAACTATAAGATTAGGTGTATAAGTATCATATGCATAACATAATTCCCTCAGACCATAGGAGTTGTTACAGGAATTATAAGGACTGAATAGGATAATTGTAAGTAAAAGTTAATTGAAAGACCCCTAAGAAATCCAAAGATGGGTGACCTTATGGGAAGTGGCACGCTTTGCCTATTTTCTTCAGGAATGGGTAGGTGGTGTTACATTTAGTGGAATCAAAATAGGTTTAGGTAGTTTTGGACTGTACTACATGAGTGCCTTAGGAATTTTGAGGATAGGGGCAGTCGCTACGCTGTTGATAAATGAGGATTCTTAAGAATCAATTGATGAAATGACTATATGAACTTCTTGGGATAGGAACAATGGGCTGAAGTGATAGTGTCAGGGTTTTATATAGTTCCCTTCCTCATAATTTAGGGTACTAGTGCTATTAATGGAGTCATAAAAGGGCAGTAGCACCCTAATAAAGGAACAAGGAGATCCGTGGAAGGTGAGGAGAGATGATATGGTTAAATAAGTAGATAGAGGAATATAAGCATCTAAAAGAAGAAAGTATAGTGCCCTGGTGTATTGTAGGGTGATCGTAAGACCATTGTCATATGATTATCAAGTGAATAAGGTCCCTAATAAAAAGGGGCAGGTGAAAACAAGTTAAGTATCTAAAATGAAGGATCAATAAAGAAAGATGAGAAGTTAGTATACTTCTCAGCATTAGAGTATCTATAGAGAGGCCAATGACATTATGACGAGATTAATGAAAGGTATCTAAGAAACTTGAAAGAACCTTAGGGAATGGAAATAACAGAGCATACTTATAAGTTAGCAATGAGAAAAGAATAATTACCCTGTTATGCCTAATGAAATTGAATATCTCCAGAACTTGGGAGAAAGAAAATGGGATGGCTTATAAATGAGATAAGTTAGTTACCTATAGTTTGGCAGTTAGTTAAGGGAGTTGTTGTCAAGTTGTAAAGGGTATATAAATTTTGAGACTCAAGTCTAGGATAACTAGATAAAAGAGCAACAGACATGTGTGGGTTAAGCAAGAAGGTAGAGTTAAGAAAGTTAAGAGTGTGATAGAAATGAGACATTAATGATTAGCAGAGGAATCATAGGGTGCACTGTAGTGTGAGAATTTGGGTAAATTAAGGATAGAGGTTGACTATCAAGGTCCCTAAGAGTGAGGGTTATTGCTTTTCCTTGATACATTGATTATTGGCCTCGAGGCAATTGCATGGCATTGTATTGTAGAGTTTAGGGTGTATCTTGCCATTTGCATATTTGCATTATGCACAACATGTTTTACAATGATGAAAATTCTATGCATTGTGTTTTGGAAACAGAGCATAGCATGATGATAGCCCTAATATTGAAGGGACTTGACAAAGTGAATGTAAAAAGAGAAGTACAATGTGACCATAGTAAAGAGAGAGTGATAAGGAAACTGTGAGTGGAAAGAAGATAAAGGCTAGTGCTAATACTAATGTGCAAACCTAGAAAGGATTTAGATATTAAGGCATGGAGCACATAAGGATACTAGAAATGAGGCTATAAAAGATGCGATGATGGTTTATAAGCATATAAATAGTTAATTTACCCTTTTGGAACTTAAGAGGGGAAGTGAGTTGAATGGTTAGTGAGTTAATAACCTCAGTAAGAATGATAAAGTGGGAAAAGGAGAAACAATTAAGTACTAAAAGGAATCTCAAGACTAAAGTGCCTTGAGCTACTAAAAGAAATGAAAGTGTGATTAAGGGAAGAATTAAAAT